>VUQI01007806.1:0-12781 GCA_015106735.1 Paratilapia polleni | reverse complement strand
GGGGGGGGGGGGGGGGGGGGGGGGGGGGCTGTGGCTCAGGAGGTAGAGCAGTTTGTCTACTAATTGGAAGGTTGATGGTTCGATTCCTGGTTACCCCAGTCTGCATGCCGAAGTGTCCTTGGGACGATGCACTCATCGGAGTATGAATGTGTGAGTGAATGTTAGAAAAGCACTGAAGTGTAGAAAAAAGTGCTTGTATAAATGTGTGTATGATTATGTGAATGAAACATGTAGTATAAAGCGCTTTGAGTACTCACATAGAGTAGAAAAGCGCTATATAAGTACCAGTCTATTTACCATTTAAGAACATGCTGCAATCCTTTTCACTACTCATGTTGCTGTTTAATAAACCTTTGAAATCATGTAACATTGTTTTGATTGCAGCTGCCGACAGTGGTGGATGTTTGCCATCCAAGCCAACCTGAGTGAGATAAGAGAGCAGCGGTGGCGAAGCAGCTGGGAGTTTGCCCTGCAGCGGGCCCGAGATTCCCAAACCTACACTAGCCTCTACTTCAGAAGGCTCAAAGGAGTTGCACTGAGTCCTCAGGAAGAGGTACTTTAACAAAGACAAGATGTTGGACAGACATTTGATTATTTAGTATAGGCATAGTATATCATAGTACAGCTCAGTAGGTAGCGCGGGTCGTCTACTAATCAGAAGGTTGGTGGTTCAATCCCTACTTCAGTCTGCATGTCAGAGTGTCCTTGGGCAAGATACTGATCCCGAGTTGCCCCCGATGCATTCATTGGAGTGTGAATGTTAGATAAAAAGCAGGCATAGAAAAAAAGTGCTTGTATGAATGTGAGATTGGGTGAATGAGGCTCGTAGTAGAAAGCTCTTTGAGTGATCAATTAGAGTAGAAAAGCGTTATATAAGTACCAGTCCATTTACCATTTATTACATATTGCTCATACAAATAAAAAAAAAATGCAAATTTCTTAATTAAAACTACCAAAGAGTGATGTTATGGTATATACCTTTAATTACTATTCAACTTCATAAAACACCTTTTAAAGTGTACAGAGACTAGTTTCTTAGCTTTCCCACCTGGAGTTTTAGAGTTGAGTATTTTTTAAATAATGAATGGGACCCTTAATGGTTATCCCTATTCCCCACATCTGTGCCCTTGACTGTACACAAGAAAAATATGTTCTTCGTATGAAATCCTCAGTTTTTTTTAAGTAATTTCCCACATGTCATAGCCTTTATTTTTGAACAGGATTACTTCTAAGTTCTTTTTGACCATTTTTGAGACCCAGTTGATGCTCTAGAGACACAACTAGCCAAATTTATTTTGCTTCCTTAATCAACAACAGTTTTCAGTTGTGCCAGGATATTTGGAAAGGGGTTTTTCTAATGATCAGTTAGGCTTTTAACATGATAAACTTGCACTAGGAAGCACAGTGTGCCACTGGACCTCTAGAGTAATGATTGCTGAAAATAATGATTTATGATGAATATTTTGATTCATCATTAACTGACTTTTACAAAATAGCTAATCAATTTCATGTTAAATAAAAACAAATGTGCCTTCATGCATTCAGACCTTAAGAACTTTCTCATTTCTGCCTAGCTGAACAATGACAGCATGAAGTGTATGTGAAATTGTCAGATTTGGTTCCAAACGTATACCCCCGATTCTGCAGACGCATACTGCCAGCTAAAAAGCTACCACATGAATCTCATTATCTTCTTCAAACCTCTCATGTTGTCTGTCCAAGTGCATGAATAGGAAACCAGTTAAATATACTGTATACTTTGATTTTTTCAGAGTATATTCTTTCAAAAACATTTCTAAAAAAAAAAAAAACAGTGAGAAAACACATCTCTGGACTTTTTCATCCAGAGTGAGCTGGAGCGGGTTGAGGAGGAGCAGACATTTGAAGAGCTGCAGATTCTCAGAGACATTGTCCACGACTGGTTTCGAAAGCAGGAGGAAATCACAGAGGTATGCTCAGGTGCTTATATATAGCAAAATTCCAACACATTATTGTTGTTTTGTTTTGTTTTTTTCATTTCCCAGCCTTGTGTAAACCCCTTTAAGACACTGTTGTGTCATAGGTGACTTTACCATCCATTGTTTCCCATACAGCTGCTTACAGACCACCCTGAGTACACAGAAACTGAGTAGAAAAGCGCTATATAAGTACCAGTCCATTTACCATTTACCACCCTCCACCCTCAAAGCAGTCGGCCTACAAGAAACGCAGCAATTGCTCCTCAGATTTTTACTGATCTTTGTTGTAGTTCCAGTCACTTTTCTTCCCGTGTCTCCTTTTCCAGAAAGTGCGTGAGCCCAGCAGGGAGCCCCAGCTGTGTTCACCCACAACATCTGTTCCAAAGAGCAGAAGCTCAGGGATGATCCAGTATCTGCAATCTTGGTTCCCAGGCTGGGGGGGCTGGTATGGAGATTCCCAGGATCCAGAGAGGCCACAAGAACTCCTACTAGGTGATATTCTAGGTGAGAGAGACAATCCTGGCACATTTGCCAAATAACAGCTGCCAAATAATTTAGTATCTGTCTTTTATATGTTTGTAAGGTCTAGCATAGGTTGCTGTTATGAAATATTCTGTTATAATAGACCATCATTCCATCCATCCATCCATTTTATACTGCTTATCCGGGTCACGGGGGCAGCGGCCACCGCCTCCAGCTCTTCCGGGGGGACACCAAGGCATTTCCAAGCCAGCCAAGAGATGTAATTTCTCCAGCATGTCCACTGGGGTCTCCTCCCAGTGAGACCAGTTGAAACACCTCACCTAGGAGGCGCTCAGGAGTCATCCTGGCCAGATGCCCAAACCACCTTAGTTGGCTCCTTTCAATGTGGAGGAGTGGCAGCTCTATTCAGAGCCCCTCCTGAATGACTGAGCTCCTCACCCTATATCTAAGTCTGAGCCCAGACGCAGTTGTATGCTTTTTCCCAAGTCCACAAAACACATGTAGACTGGTTGGGCAAACTCCGGCGCAGCCTTGAATATCTTCGAGAGGATAAATAGCTGTTCTAGTGTTCCACAACCAGGACAAAAATCACATTGTTCCACCTAAATCTGAGATTCAGCTCAAGGATGGACTCTCCTCTCCAGTACCTTGGCGTAGACCTTCCCAGGGAGGCTGAGAAGTGTGATCCTCCTGAAGTTGGAACTCACTCCCCAGTCCCCCTTCTTGAAGTGGGGACCCACCACCCCAGTCGGTCTGTCCCCGACTTCCACGTAACGTTGCAGAGGTGTGTCAGCCAAGCAACCCCACAACATCCATAGCCTTGAGAAATGCAGGGCAAATCTCATTCACCCCAGGGGCCCTCCCACCATGGAGTTATTTAACTACTTTAATAGTTAAATATCTGAGTCATCCCCTTCATCCCAGACTCTGCTTCCACAACAGAAATCATGTCAGTGGGATTAAGGAGATCCTCAAACTATTCCTTCCACTGTCCGACTATGTTCTCCGTTGAGGTCAGTAGAACTCCATCCCAACTATATACAGTGTAGACAGGAAGCTGCTTCCCCCTCATGAGTTGCCTAAAAATTTGCCAGAAATGCTTCAAGGCCAGAACAGAAAGTCTTGCTCCATGGCCTCGTTGAACGACTGCCATACCTGAGTTTCTGCCTTGGGTACTGCCAGAGCTGCATTCTGCTCGGTCTCCTGGTACCTGTCACCTGCCTCCGGAGTCCCACAAGCTAACCATGCTCAGTAGGACTCTTTCTTCAGTTTGATAGCTGGTGGACACCTGATCCAACTCACCACTCGGTAGTGATTGTTTGACAGCTCAACTCCTCTCTTCACCCGAGTCTCCAGAACGTATGGCCACAGATCTGGCAATAGGATGACATAATTGATAACTGACCTGTGGCCTAGTGTATCCCAGTACCATGTGCCCTTGTGGACACCCTTATGTTCAAACATGGTGTTTATTATGGATTAACTGTGATTAGTACAGAAGTTCAACAACAAAACGCTGCTCGGGTTCAGGTCAGGCAGGCCTTCCCTCCCAGTTATACCCCTCCAGGTCACACTGTCATTACCCATGTGCAATGACAGTCCCCCGATAGGACAATGGAGTCCCCAGATAGGGCACCTTCCAGCACCCCACTCAGGAACTCCAAGAAAGCCGGGTACTCTGAACCGTTGTTCGGCACATAAGCACAGATGACAGTCAGGACCCACTCCCCAACCCGAAGGCGCAGGGAAGCAACCCTCTTGTCCACTGGGGATAACCCCAACGTGCAGGCTGGTTCCAGAACTGGTTCCAGAATTGTGCATTGAGGCGAGCCCAGCTATATCTAGCTTGTATTTCTCTGCCTCACACACTAGCTCGAGCTCTTTCCCCACCAGAGAGGTGACATTCCATATCCCAAAAGCCAGTTTCAGTAACCGAGGATCGGACCGCCAAGGCCTCCACCTTTGACTGCTGCCCAATCCACTCTGCACTGGACCTCTACAACCCCTCCTGCAGGTGGTGGGTCCACAGGAGGACTGGCCCATGTTGGTCATTCGGGCTGAACCTGGTCTGGCCCTATGAGGTAAGGTGTGACCACCAGATGTTCGCTGATGAGCTCCTTCCCCGGGCTTAGCTCGGAGGTGGGACCCCGGTGACCCCAATCTGGACAAAACTGTCCACTGATAAAACTGTCCACTGTTTTTTTGTTTTGTTTTGTTTTGTTTTGTTTTTTTACGTAGAGATCTTGTGAATTGCACTTAGTCTGGCCATTCACTCAGGACTAATTTGTCTTGGGAGACCCTATAAGGAGCAAATTGCCCCTGACAGCATAGCTCCTGGGATCACAAAGGCACACAGACCCCTTCACCACGATAAGGTAGTGGTTCATGGAGGAGTGTTATAGTAGACGTTTCTTGAAAATGGTGAAATAAGTTCCTTTTAAATGTAAATATAAACATTCTGACTTAGATCTTTATGATTTAATACTTCTTCAGCAGAAACTGAAGACTTGTTCGACCCCTTGGAGGACTCTCACACTTTGAACACTTTCACCAGGCGGGATCACCTGTTTGCCCGGCTGGAGTTCTTATTGGAGAAGGGTGGAGTTACACTCTTCCACCAGGATAAGAGAGAGGACACGATGCATGAAAGTGGAGTCATTCAGCTGAAATTCTCAGGTACATAAAAGCAGTGCTTGAACAGATGGACAGTGGTGATGAAGTATATTATTATACCAATTTTATTTTAGATACAAATGTATGGATTAAAGAGAAGAAACAAGACATGAGGAGACTTAATGAGACAAGACAAAAAAAACTTGACAAACCTGTGTGTTAGAGAAAATAAATTTTAAAAAAGAATATATAAAATAAATTTATAAAAAGAAGAACCAGCATAGAAAGGGTGATCAGATGTTTTCATATTTTAAATCTTTTCAATGTTTCCATTTGGATTGGCTGCTTTTTCTTTTTTATATCACAGTAAACTAAATCTTTGGATTTTGGACTATTGGTTGACAACATACGGTATATGGATTTGCTTTACCTGCCATGTTTCTGATTATTAACCAGTAAAAGTGGTTATTGACCCCTCTTGAGGAAAAGCTGCCCCAGCAACAGAATACAGATGGGTTAGATATTAAAACAGAAATCTTAACCCTTGACCACTGCAATAAGTGGATCCAGTTACTCTGATTAACTGTGGCATTTTTGCTCGATTGGTCTTGATTCAACTGCAGAAAATTTTTGCCATTCACCTGCAGGACATATTGCAGGATGGATTGGTGGTACCAGGGTTTATGGGGAAACATAGTTGGATGTGATCTGCATGGCAATGAAGATCAATACCATAGCAAGCAGGATTTGTCTTAGGGCTAACATGTATACAGTGAATAAGAAGAGAGAGAGAGCGAGAGAGAGACCTTTGGAGAAGGACCTGTTTGAGAAATAAGAAACAAACCATTTAAGAACCACGTAACTGATACCAACAAAGTATTTCAGATAGCTGATTAAGATGAAGTTAATAAATTGAAGACAACTTAAGTTAATGTATGTAATTTAGGGGTGGCTGTGGCTCAGGAGGTAGAGCGAGTCGTCTACTAATCGGAAGGTCAGTGGTTCGATCCCTGGCTCCCCTAGTCTGCATGCCGAAGTATCCTTGGGCAAGATACTGAACCCCACGTTGCCCCCGATGCATTCATCAGAGTGTGAGTGTGTGTGTGTGTGTGAATGTTAGTAAGCACTTAAGTGTAGAGAAAAGTGCTGTATGAATGTATGTGTAACTGGGTGAATGTGGCATGTAGTGTAAAGTGCTTTGAGTACACAGAAACTGAGTAGAAAAGCGCTATATAAGTACCAGTCCATTTACCATTTACCAATAAAACTAAGTGACAAGCAGTCTGAATGATTGGAGAGCCACTCTGGTGGCCCAACATCTTTGTTGGTTTCTCCTTGTGATCCGTTTGTGTCTTGGACTTTTGGATTATTTACATTATTTTTCACAGCTCATTTACAATAATAAATTAGTGCATTATAAAGATAATCAGTTTCATTTATTTATTAAATATTGCTGTAAGCAGTAGTTGCAACCCAAAAGATTTTAGAGATGAAAAATAAATGAGGGGCTTGTGTTAATTGTGTTCTCCACTTCATAGCTTGACAAAAATAAAATTAAAATGAAGATGTCTCATCCACGTGCAGCTAGGTTTTTTTTTTTCCCCCCATAGGTTGATATCATTATTATAATAAAATTTAAAGCCTGTGCACTTACATCAAAATGCAAATTACTGTAACCATTTCCACAGGGGTGAAGGTGATAGTGGAGTCTCTCCCTCGCTCAGAGTCCTCTTTGCTGTCTGTGAAGTTGGATAGTTTGTTTCTTCGAGACTTGACCACTCAGGGCACCATCTTTCCTGTCTTGGTGTCTCCCAAAACGGTAAGCAGTGATGGCAGAGCAGGAGGGAAATTTATAACATGAAGAAAAATTTGAAGAAGTGAACTGCAGTTTCTCAGGCACCTTATATTTGTTATATATGTCGTGTCACACTTTCTAACAGCTGTTACATGTTATAGGACAAAGTTGTTGTTGTTGTTAACCAGTCATCAAGCCAGTCCAGCAGCACTTCCGGTAAGATTTTTGTTTTATGTTAATGTTAATAATGAATTACAATTAAGTACAGTCTATATGGTCAATAATGTAAAACAATATAAAATATGTTCTCTGAGCTTGTGACCTTGTAATTATCTGCTGGAGCTGTAGTAGTTTGGTTATACTGTATTTGACTCCTTATTAAATTGAGCACAAATAAATGGTTAAAAGCAGTTCATTAAGTTTGTGCCCTGCTGGTGGCAGCTGGAATGATCTGAGCAGTTTACTCAGCATAAAATGCCTCCACCCCACTTTAGTCTGACCGCCTAAGCCTTGAACAGTATGGTACAGTGTGGCTATAGGGATAATTGTTTTTAGAGTGGAATACTACCAGATTTCACTGAATTGTCTTCATAAATACGATTGGAAACACATGTTTATTGTTTCCATCAGGATGCAGTGCGGAGTGCTTGTCATCGCCAGTGTTTGAGATGATTTATGAGCGTAACCCTGTGAGGTGTAAGTTTGAGAGGAGACTGGAAGTAAACACTAGTCCACTGAACATCATCTACAACCCACAGGCAATAAAACAAGTGACTGAGTTCTTTTATAAAGGAAGAGTTCACACCTCAGGTAAGTACATTTGAAGTGGGTTTTTACTTTGCTCTTCTTCCTCTATAGTATTTACTGCAAGCAACCAATCTTGTGTTTCCATGTGGTATACGTTTATATGCATCTTAACATAGACAGAGTTGACTGGATGGAGATTGTTTAGGGGGGAAAATAAATTATAATTGAAAGATATTAGTGTTGCTTTAGCTGATGTTTTTGACCAACAGTACACTATTGTTCTTTAAACATATTGCTTTTATACTCAGGTTTTGGGCATCAGTCAGAACTGGAGCTGAGAGTGGCAGAGGCTGCAAGGAGGCAGTACAACAAGCTGAAAATGCAGACAAAAGCAGAGATCCGACAAACCATTGATCAGCTACTTGTGGGAGAGTTTATTGTAAGAAACATTTTCTGAATGGTGGCATGAAATAGTTGATAGTTAAATTACTATTAAATCCTACTGATGTGTTTGTTTTGTAGGAAAACAGTAAACGTTGGACAATGAAATTGGACATCTGTGCACCTCAGGTGATTTTTCCTGATGACTTCCAGTCAGGGGACCCAATGCTAGTTGTTGTTGATTTAGGCAGGATTTTGCTGACAAACTCTCAAGGTAAATCAGCTGTTTTTCTAATATGCCTAGATATCTTCATTCTTTTTCCTAGTGATATGTCTAACTGACCCCTACACCTTATCCATTTTCTTTGAAGATGAAACTAAGGCCAACTCAAAAGCTACTCAGTCGGAAAGAGAAGACTTGAGTGATGATGAGTACCAGACTCCACTTGCAACCCCACCAGAATCTCCACCACCTGAACTCGACTTGCCTTTGAAAGCACAACTGAAAAGCCCTGAGCTTCCAAGCCTCAGATCCCCTGAAGGTACTCAGTGCTACAGACAAAAGCTTTATGAAAAATACTCTTTGTCATTTAAGGACCTGCAGATAATGGTTGGTCACTATAAGGACAACTGGAAACATCTTCAAGAGAGTGAGGTAGGGCCTACACATGTGGTGGAGAAGTTTAATGTGCTGCTGCAGCTTGAGCAGAGACTACGCTACACATCTGACCCCCAGCTCCCTGGTGCTGTGCTGTCAGGAACCCTGCCAGACCTCAAAGTTCATATCAACCTTGAGAAGATGACTGCCCTTAGGAGTTGTCTCACTAGGCTAAGCAGTCCAGCTGTGAGTGAAGGGAACAAAGACCAAGAGAAAAGTCAATATATCAGATCTCCTGATCCTCTTACCCTCCGCCATGACAAAATATTTCAAAGGGAGGACAGCTCCTGGAAGCTCCAGGGTTCAGCCAAGAATCTCACCCAGAGTGTGATGACATTGGAGCAGCATACACGTGAAGTCCTGGTGGAATCCCGTCTACTGTTAGCTGAATTCAACATTAACTACATGCAGCTTGGTGTAGAGAGTGATGGGCGGTACATATCTGTTCTCAAGGTGTTTGGGACAAATGCTCATTTTGTAAAGCGACCATATGATGCTGAAGTCTCTCTAACTGTCCATGGTCTTTTGCTGGTGGACACCTTACAGACTTATGGCTCAGACTTTGACCTTCTTGTGGCTTCTCATAAGCATTTCAGTTTTGACCTACCCACGGGCAGCCTCAGAGAAAGCCAGCCATCGTCTCCTGTGTCAGCTAATGGCAGGTCTCCTGAACATCAGGGCAGCTTTACCGAGTCATCTTCTCACCTACCCTTAGATGGACTTTCGCCCTTCAGTTCCTTTCTCAAAGACCAAGAAGCCCTGATTAAGCTTGAGTACCAATTTGTGAGCTCAGACTGCCCATCTATGAATTTGGACAGCTCACTTCAGGTTACAAGCATGCAGGTCAATAACTTGGACATCATTCTCAACCCTGAGACTATGGTGGAGCTGCTCAAGTTCCTGCAGAAATCTTTCCCCAAAGAAGGAAGCACCTGGACATCATCAGTGCAACAGCATACAGCACAACAAAATACAGCGCAGCATTGTGGCGAGGAAGAGGATGGGACATATCAGGCCACCTATGACCAGAACAAAGAACTGACGGTGGAGATCCATCGCCTCAACCTGCTTCTCCTCCGTACAGTGTCCACCGGTACTGAGAAGAAAGGTTTGAAGATTGCCACTGCCAGCATTACTGGTACCAAGGTCAATGTGTCCATGGGCAGCCAGTTGGACATTAATGGTTCACTCGGATCCATGCAGCTGGTGGACCTGACCCAGGAGGGAGGCCGAAGCCAGTTTGTGGTCAGCATTGGCAGTGTTGAAGACAGCTCCTCAAGTCTTGGTGGATTAACATTCCTCTCTGACACAGGAGGAGTTTCTCCTGCAGAAGCTTTAAATTTTCGCCTTACGGAGAAATCCCAAGGGGAATGTTCTTTGAAACTTCAGATGGCATCCCTGCACTACAACCACTCAGCTAAGTTCTTGAAGGAACTCAGTCTGTCGGCCAATGAAGTAGAAGACAATTTCCGCTCCATGTTGAAAAGAGCTGCCACCAAAGTGTCAACAGTTCTAGCCACCAAAACAGCAGAGTATAGTGGAATGGTTTCACTCTTTGAGACGCCATCACGGAAAACTCGAACTTCGAGTCAGAGCTGGGCGTATCCATTTGAAGATGAGGAGGATGTTCCCATGGGGGAACCTGAATCCACTTTAGATACTTTCTTGGTAAAGCTAACCCTCAACATCAGCATTGAATCACCAGTTGTGTCCATTCCCCGTAAACCTGGTCACCCTGAACTATTGGTTGGGCACCTGGGAAGCATAACAATACAGAATTTTGTTACTGGGGAAGACTCAGAAGGAGAAAGGTTGCAGGTGCTGGTGAAGGACATACGCCTCTATTCACTCAACATGAGTAATTTAGTTGTGAAGAGGCTAGCCAGAGGAGATAACACGGGCAACATGTCACCATCCCGTAATGGGAGCATCAATCAGGATGGACCACAGTTCACACGTCATGACTTCTTTGAATCCCTCAGTAGGGGAAAAGGTGAGAATGTTAAAAAATTTTAGGATTGTTGTATTTCGAATGACAGATTCTCTACACAGCAATGCAAGCATGTTTAAATAATTTGTGTGTTTCATCAGCCTTCCATATACTGAAAGACACCACTATACAGTTCACCCTGGAGAAAGTGCCTGTTGACGAAGATGCACAGTTTACCTTCCTCACCACAGAGGAATCCTACAAGAGCACAGGACTACTGAGAATTGAAGGCAAATTTGTTAACCCTGTTAAGGTATATACCATTATCTGTCCTGTAAAATGCTCAATATAAGATACTATTCATAAAGTGACAGTTGAGCAAAGAAGGACTGGTCTCCTATAAAGGCTTTGTTTAAAATGTAGATGTAGTGAGTTTTACTATTACAGATCACAAAGTGTGTTTTAGTAAAGCACAGCACTTATGTCACCATTACTGCAGCAGAGTCGGGCATATTCGCCTCTGTGCTGCACTCGGTTTCGCTTTGTAGCAGGAATGCTGTCCTTATTCATGCAATAATTCAAACCTGTACTTTATGTTTACCTTTTTAAACTACTGCCAGTGAAGATCAACACTTCCACAAGATGTTTCTGCTGATCAAATAATGGTGAACTAGAACATGTGGAATTGTTTATAGTAAGAAAAAAAAAGTATTTCTGTAAAAAGAGAAATTCTGACTAACACAGTAGCATGACAGTTGTTGAATAATAATATGTAAGAACTATAAAGTATATGTAAGCGATATAAACAAGTTATAAACAAATGGACAGAGATACCTTGACATCACCCATTGGTTTCTGTACTGTGCATTCTCAACATTAGTGGTTTGCTGCTGCCATTTTGTTTTTGGAACCACATTCGGATGAGTGGATGGAGTGCTAAGTCATTAGCTAAGGTTAGCAGCTACATTTATAAACTGTATTGGTGCAACACATCTGCTAATTAGTGTTAAGTAAAAAACTAATAAAATACTAAAATTTCACTCACCAAAGCTGAAGCAGAAACATTTTTAATGGTCTGTAGCACATAGCAAACCATATCATCTATCATATAGTTTTATAAAAAAATGCTTCAGAGGCACCAACACAGGAAATGCTGGTCTAAAGGTCGAGTTCAGTGACTTGAGCTAACAGAGGTGAGACCTGGCAGATACCAGATTACCCAAATGGATGAGTTATAAAAATTCACTTACCATACAGTTGTTAATGAACAGGACATTATACATAGAGACCAAAGGTGTTTTTATACTTGGCTGTAAACATGCTTCTATAGGCTGTAAATATAGGACTTTTAAAATGGAAGTTTATGGGGATTGACTCACTTTTGGAACCAGCCCTAAGCCACTCATGGAACTGCTGTTTTTGGCACTTCTACGTGGCATTCTTGTTCTCCGGTCGAGATTGCTACTTGATAGAAATGGGGAGGAAATGTTAACAACACACAGTATCAACAACAAAAGAGGACTCTTCTTCCTGAAATACATCAGTGAAAATTTAGGAAGTAAGATTTGTGTGTAAAACAGACTTTTAAAGATAAAGGCATTCAATAAATTAAATCCCCAAACTTTAAAAAAAATGTAACTGCCTCTCATTTTTTTTAACAAAATTTAAAGATACTCATTTTAAGTTTAGTCTGTTAATTTGAATTAGTTTGGCTTATTTCAGCATCATATGCATATACAGCTCCGGAAAAAATTAAGAGACCACTCCAAAATTATCAGTTTCTCTGATTTTGCTATTTATAGGTATATGTTTGAGTAAAATGAACATTTTTGTTTTATTCTATAAACTACTGACACCATAACTCCCAAATTCCAAATACAAATATTTTCATTTAGAGCATTTATTTGCAGAAAATGAAAAATGGTCAAAATACCAAAAAAGGTCCAGTGTTTTCAGACCTCAAATAATGCAAAAAAACCAAGTTCATATTCATTTTTAAACATCACATTACTAATGTTTTAACTTAGGAAGTGTTCAGAAATCAATATTTGGTGGAATAACCCTGATTTGCAATCACAGCTTTCATGTGTCTTGGCATGCTCTCCACGAGTCTTTCACGTTGCTGTTGGGTGACTTTATGCCATTCCTGCCGCAAGAATTCAAGCAGCTCAGCTTTGTTTGATGGCTTGTGACCATCCATCTTCCTCTTGATCACA
>VUQI01007800.1:56927-78362 GCA_015106735.1 Paratilapia polleni | reverse complement strand
CATTTTACTCAAACATATACTTATAAATAGCAAAATCAGAGAAACTGGTAATTTTGCAGTGGTCTCTTAATTTTTTTCCGGAGCTGTATATAGCCAGTATATTTTACCTGCCTAATATTTACACCTCTGGCACATCTTGGATGACAATATAAGTTTCTTTCTACTACTCTGACAGCATCATTAACTCTCAGCAGAGAGTCACATTTTAAGAAAGTGTGGTTGGCCTTCATCTGTACTGGATCCTAATAAACTCCTAATGGCCTCAATGAGATCTTCTAGTGCTGTAATAAAATTCTCCCAATGCATTGAGCACAGCCCACTGGTGTTTTGGATCATTAAATTATACACATCTCAAAGTAACATTACTGTGAAGCTGACTCTCCCATGTCTTGCTCATCACTGAAGTTAACAATATCACTAGCTCCAGTGAAATATAACTTGCATCTTAAGTATTTTTAAAACAGCAGGAAGACAGTTATTTGTACATACAAGATGGTACACATATATATGTGAAAGAATATAACATGTAACATTGTTTATGTAGCTTTCCATAGTTTATAGTGAAAAAAATAATAGATACCATTTACTGTATATTCCAGGTACATAATCAGTTTTAATTGTTTTTCTATCTCATTCGACCCTAATTATATCAGTGAGAATAGCCAGAAAAACAGAAACACCTCTTTTTATAATGAAATACTGTCCATCCTTCAAAAATATTGCTGTGAACTGAGAGATGACTTGAATTAAAACTTTCCTGAAACCTTCATTAAGTGCAGATCTATTGCTGAAATGTTACATCAGATTTACTGAGGAGGGCCTAAAAAATGACATCTGAGGGTACAGACAGGACACAGTGGGTGACTATGCTGGGTGAGACTGAATCAACACAGTCAGACTGAAAGCCAAGGTGTCAAGTCTTACCTAAACTTGGGCATGTAGAAATCAGGTTCAGTAACTTGCACATTTTCACAGAGGACATGTGAACTACTTCAGGGATCTAAAGTCTGTCCCAGGATGATATTGACTCAAAAGTCAAAAGGGTGAAAGGTGAAAAACTGGTTACAGTGTAGCTTACATATTTAACTTTATGTAACCTACTGGTAACTCTTAGTCCACATGTCAAGGTTACAGTGGTGAATATCCTGTTTCATTTCCAATATACAGTCATGTCTATGTGCCTTTACTTAATTATTTTTATTTATGAGACAGAATCACAGAGGTTTTTACCCATTCTTTACCTGTAATGCTATGAGCTCGGTAGCATTGGGCTCCAGGGCCCCTGGTGGTGTAACTAGGTGGTGTGGAAAATAGGGGTTGTCTGGGCCAGTACACAGGAGGTAGAGGATGATAATAATGTTGAAGGGAAACACAGCAGCGGGCAAGTCCCAGTTGTCCAAAAAGGACGAGAGTCCACTGTACAGAAAGACACTGAAAAAAAAGAAAAGGGAAGGGAAGAGTGGATAGAAATAATTTTTTGATGAAATAGACAAAATAACATTGGCCACATGTAACATGTGTACATGTTTGATTTTGTTTTAGAGATAGTGAATGAGGAGAAATTTTGAAATGTTTTGTCAAATATTGGAGAGAACTGGAGACAAAACAAGAAGTTGTTCTGATGTAATGTGTACAAAAAATTACAAAAATTTCTAATGATTCAAGATTGTAACAAATTATTTAAACTATTTTAGCAATAAGCTAGATATAGATATAGATATAGATAAAGATATAGATAATACTGATATTGTGTTGATTGACTATTGACTATTAGTCTCAGATGTAAGCAGAGACAATTTTTGCCACTGTCTTGTCTGGCTGGGGAAGTTTTATTCCAGTGTGGTTTGTTCAAACCATCCATTACTGCATTAAGAAATTTAAAGAAAAGATTATGATGAATTACCTTTTTTCTGAACGAGATTAATACAAACTTAGGTTAAGATGTGGAAAATGTCTGAGGTGGTGGGTATGTGAGTGTAACCTAAAATTACCCTCTCAAAATAATCACCTAAGCAGCTTTTAAAGAATATATAATCAATGTAGAATTAGTTCAGGCATGTCATGAAGTCAAGCTCAACAACAATCTCTGCAGAGCAGCTGATCTCAGTGCCAGCCTCTACATATCCAGTTTGTAAAGCACATAAATGACAACCCATTTAGGCTGCTTTAGTTTGCCCACAGTTGCTGTGCATCTGCACGCTGCTTTGCAACCCACCTCCACCTCAGCTCCTCCTTTCATCCTCTCATATTTGTCGACAGTGATTTTCACATATTGGTATGGAAAGGTGGGGAAGTCTCAGGACAGAGCCATGTTACCAAATATAAAAGACTGCAGATGGAAGTAAAAATCGTATCTGCGCTGGGTTTGACTGACAAAATTCCCTTACCTGAACCATTAACCTTACAATAACTTTAGTGGTGGTAGTTAAGAAAACAGTCACAGAAAATACAAATGGTTATATGTATATTACAACGTGCACACAGGTTTTTCAATTGATGGCTCTGGTTGCTTTTTAAGTCAGTGTAAACCATTATTCGTTCATCTTGTTGAAACTTCTGAGCACCTTCTATGTGTTTCTATGTTTGTGTGTCTTACCATGTTGCTGACCCTAGGCAGACAGGCAGCAGCAGCCACCAGTACCAGTCTCCAGCCGAGCTAAACACTCCCATCAGCAGGGACACCAACATGCCGTTAAAACCATGTAGACCTCCTGTCACCTCAGCACTATACACACAAACACAGACCAGTAATATTCACATATCACAATTACATCTTGCATTTAAAAAAAAAAGCAGAGAGAGAAGGGTACTATATCTGCAATACACTGAATAAAAAGCTTTTTCTTTAATGATTACAGTACACAGCGTAGCTTTTAATGGGTTCTCAGGAAAAACAACTGTTCAGTTATAATGAGCTGAGGTGCCATCGTGACATTAAATTTATTCCACATGTCAAAATTAAAACTATTAGGAGCTCCAGTTCGGCTGGAATTATTTTAAAAACCTTAAAATAAGGTTGCATATTAGCATATTTCACAGTGTGAGGTACAGATATTGGGACAAGGACTAAAAAAAGAATTACAAGGTGGTATGTGTGCAGGGCTTTTAGTCATTGAGCTGTTATGCTCTTGAATGTTAAGTAGACGCATGAATCAGTTTTAGTAGTAAGCTTGAGTAGATTACAAGGTCAAAGGTTAAAGGGGACATTTTTTTATTTATGTGCTTTTAGAATAACCAAATCATTAAATATGGACACATAAATCTATTTTCAGCTTCTATATTTTTGTGTGTGTTTGTGTATTTTTATATCGTTCCACCTGTGTTGTCCTGTGATAACAGCTGTTAGCGTGGAGGCCAGTACTCCTACAGTTCCCAGCATGCCCTGCCAGGGGGAAGCCCAGTACAGGGCAGCCAGGATGAGAGCACCACTCAGCGGGTTGTTGGCTAGAATCACCCTGGTCACCCCTCTCAGGCCCCACACAACCAGCTGCAGCACAAACGACTTGTCTGAGGACACACAAGGAAAAAACGGTCCCTATAAAAACAACACTTCACAGCAAGATGTTCACAGATGTAAAAGTGGAACTAAAGAGGAAAGCGGCAGCTTTCACAAAATTTTAACCTCAGTTGGATTTGTTCATGCCAATTCAGGGTTTTATAACAGAATCGAGATGGAATTTTAATGATAATTATGTTCTGAGTTGGAGGAAAAGTGTGGCGGCATTCTCTGTGGGAGTTGCATGATGATTACATCTGCGTGTTTTAATGGCGATGTAAGCATTTCTGAGTCATTTATTCATAATTATGGTAATTTAGCACTTCCTCCAGTTGCAAAGTTTTGTGATTAATTGCATTAAGATTAGTAGTTAGTAGAAAAAAGTTTCAGGATGATGTGTACTGTGCATGTTTTCCTACCCTCCATGTACTTATCCAAGTGCTGCATGTCTCCACTGCACAACAGCAGACCGCTCAACACACGTCGACTGAAGCTGGCATGAGTCCTGCTGGCCTCCTCCACCTCTGCTTTAGTTTCTGTCCACATCCCTGCAGCTGCTGGGCCACACCACTACAAAGGTGGTAAATATATTGTAATTATGCTGGAATACCTCAAGGGTCTTCTTTATATTTCCGCCTCTTTTTGTTCTGTTCTCGCCTATGTTTGTTCTTCTGTTGCTTCTTTCCACCGTTCCCTCTGGTTCATCTCTTCTCCCCTTCTCCTCCTCCTCTCTCCCTTCCCTCTTCAGTGAGGTTTAAGGGGGTGACTTATAAACTGGTGGGTAACGCATTCACTCAGCTTTCAACCACAATGCCAAAGTCCAACAACATCAGCGCTGGTCATGGGGAGGAAAACTGGTCCGTCCTTCGCTCTTGACCTGTTTTTCACGTTTCACAATCACCTTGGTCCTCTGTCCTCTCTTTCCCCTCTTCTTAGTCAGCCCCACTCTGATATCTCATCACCTATTGTTTGTTCATTTAAGCTACTCATCCAGTTTTTATTGCACCATGTGCGTGAATGTTTGTCTTTCCTTCATTTGTAAAGCCATTAGTGGGCCTTGTGTTATCTGAAGTTTTTCCAAAAGGTGTAATATATAATCAAGATATCTGTGCTGCTGTGCCTTCTCTGAGAAAATGGATGTAGCAGAGGAGACACTATTGACACCAAATTCTGGAACTTCTGAGAACCACTTTCTTTGTTTTTGACTTCCTGTTGACATCAGTTTTAAAAAGATCCATATTGTACTCTTGCCTTGAAAAGTGTTTTTCCCCCAGTATTTTGTCTCCACTTTAAGTTCAGAGCACTCTGAGTTGAGAGAAAAGTGTATGCAGCTGTTTAAGTGGATGCATACCTGTAAATCTACCTCTTGTGTTTTCCAGGTTTGTAGTGGCATACAACTCACTGAATGACCTAAATAACAGGAAGATGCTTTGATTTCACTTCAGCTTGAGAAACACAACAGGACTTTGTAGTGACTGCATAAGAACTTGTGCACTTGTGTGTGTACATGCGTGGCAGTTGTTGCACATCCATTAGCAGGCCCAAAGTGGAGCAAGTGAAAGCAATAGCAGAATGGCAGATATCATCTCCAAAAGTGAATCTTTTCACTCCATCTGAGGCAGAGTAGCAGGGATTCCAAAGCCTTGTGTTTGCAGGTGGAAAATGCTGTACCATTCAAGAACCATTGAGAGCTCATCGCTCTCACTCTCTCGCTTACTCTGTCTCCCACGCTCTATCTGTCTTTTATTTGCTTCAGTAAATACATCCGCTTCCATCTGCCTGTCGCTGCTCCTTGGCTCATTCCATCAATCACAGACGGTGGAAAAGAGCTACAGATGGATACACACACACCAGAGTGGGGTGTAATAAGAGGGAGGAAGGAAAACGATGGACCTGCAAATGTGTTGGTTTTATAAAGACACATGCAGCCACAGGTCTATAGCACATAAGGACAAGCCACTATAGCATTGACACTATTATTATTTATGTATAATTTTTGGGTTTACTGTACTACAGACTCAATTTAACAAAGAAGCTGACTGCATAAACACACTTAGAGGGTGGAGCCTTATGGTGATGGGCTTAAATGCTCTAACGTGTTACTGGTGTGTTGTGTAGTAACTGAAAACTGATCCCATGTGGCATGACTCAACCTAAAGACCTTTGTTCTGAAGAAAAATAAAGTTCTACCAGAGGTGTTTTAACCTTTTGTTATTTGACTGCTTGTACAGTGAGACGAGGAACTGTGTGAAGTCTCAAAAGTTATACTGTACAGTGTGTGCGATGCTACTGGCAGACAGAAAATCAAAACTTGGCCATTATACTTGCTGTATCTGTCATGGTCCTTGTATTTTTCTGTTGTTTTTGTTGTATTCTTTTGTGTTTCAATGTTTTTCCTTTACTTTCCTTTACTTCCTGTTTTAATTTGAAGTTTAATTTTCTCATGTGTCTTGCTGTCATTTTCACTTCTTGCCTTTGTTTTTTTCCTCCTTTCCTGCTTGTCTGCACCACCTTAATTGTTTCCACCTAGGCCCTGTCCCCAACTGTATCTTGTTTTCCAATCAGCCTTCTGTATAGCTATTGTTGTCTTTCCTTTTGTCTTCTGTCAGATCATCTGTTCTCCCACCTGTTACTCTTGTGTGTTTATTCCCTGTATTCCTGTGACTGTGTTGTTCCTAGTGTTCTTTTTGCCCCTTTAATCTCTTTGTATTATTTCTTCTTGGACTCGTACTGCCAGTTTTGTGCAGCTGTTTCTGTTAGTCAGTAAGTTCTGTTAAATATCTCTCACTAGGGTTTAACCTGCCATGGTCTACAAATTTAAAATACAAATCCATGAAAATGTGTATTCCAGTAATGCATGCCATCTTTTCTGGTATTTCTCCAAAATGTGTACCCTACATTCTACATAAATACAGTCCAAATTACTTGTATTGTTACTTTATGGTTGAAAGAGGAATTAAGGAAGCAGAAGAGAAAGTGCTAAGGCCTCAGTCACACAGGCCTAAAGACCAGTAGGTGATCCCCTGGCAACCTCTGGTTGCTAGGAGAAAATGTATATTCCCCAACTGGTTGGTGAGTGGTTCCTGGAGGTTGCTGGCTGACACCAGGTGAAATCAGCTGGAAAGAAGGTTCTGCACCAAAACCTCCTTGTGATTGCTTTGGTTGCTAGCAGATTGCTGGAGTTGCCCGTAATTTGCTTGGAAGACACCAGCTTGTCTGCAGTCACTCGCCATTTACTCTCTGAGCCATAGTGAAACTTGATAAAGTGTGATGCAAACTGGAAACGGAGAATGTTCGCCTTCAAAGTAAAAGCTGTGCCTTACTGCTACAACCAACACACTTCAAAAGGCGCAAATTGTACTTTGAAGGCAAATGATTTCCATTTCTAGTTTGTGTCGCACTTTCCAGTTTCACCACCACTTAGCAAGCTGTTTGCGAGCATTTGCAGACAAGTCGCCATCCTCCATGCAAACTGCTGGCAACCTCCAGCAACCACTCGCCAACTGATATGGGAATACATATTTTGTCCTAGCGACCAATGGTAGCCAGATGGTCACCAACCGGTCTTTAGGCCTGTGTGACTGGGACCTAAAAACTGCAGTCCCTCCCCATGAGGGTGAGTGAGTCCTCATAGACTCCCATGTTAAAATGCTTACAACTTTACAACAGAAATTAATAATTTTACAGCCTAGTACAAAAAACAGTTTTGGTCTCATAGCTAATTTCCCCCTTCAGGGTAGCTATACCAGGGTGACTTTCCCTTTGTAACTTATGTGTTTAAATTGTATCAAGGTTATGAGTTATGCATGATTGATGGCATGGTCATTTTGAGTATAAGCTAAGTGCCGTCTATGTTTGTGTCATTGATGCCCTGTGAAGCATTTTTAAAAGTAATAAATAACACAGCTAGCTGTTCAGATAATTGTACTAACAGCTAGTTAGTACACTAGTTATGATCACTTGTGGATTCAAAACAAACAACATCAAAACAATACCAAACCAAACTGAGGCTTCAAAACTGGAGCAAACCGCTAGACAAACCACTGGGTGACATCATGGTGGTTATGCCCATCTTTTATATACAGTTTATAAGAGCTATCCACAGCAGAGTCCTCACTCAGTTACATTCAGATTATATGAGCTAACCCAGTATAGTTCCCCAGTTTAATGTCTCCTTAGACTAACATTAATATCACATCAACATCCACCAAGAACAGAGCAACACAGAAGTACCAGCAATTGTTCTGCATATCAAAAGGGTACAATATTATTTGCAAGTATGATGTTATTAATCTGAGGCAGGTTTTAAATAAAGAAAAACAAGATAACAATCAGAACTAATGTGAGTGTTTGAATCAGTTTACAGAAACGCCCTACAGCCACTAAAATATCTAATTACTGAAGTGGCTGAAAGAATCCAATCTTCAAAGCAAATGGAGCATGAGGCCTTGATAACATCACAAATGAGGTGCAGAAATTACAGCCCATCTGGACTTCAAGATGCAGTGCTCATACCGTTCATCATGGTGCTTAGCCTCAAAGTTTTCCCAGAAGCCACCACCGAAGGGCTAATCACCCTTGAATATTCTAACATTTCCTAGCTGTGTAAACAATGAATTACTAAATCTCCACATAAGACAGTTGGGGTGTGAGAGCAGCGCACACATGAAACACACTGATAAAAGGAAGGACATGGGATGACTGTGTGATATTGGAAGATTAGAGAGGAGAGCAGAGGAAAATGGGCAATCTTTTCTCCTTGTTACCATGGTGATTGGCATTTTTCTTCATTGTTCTTTATCATCTTCTCCTTCTGTGTTCTTGGATGTGTGTGAAACACTCACATACACAGACTTTATTTTATTTCACCACTTTAGCTCAACCTGATGCTTGATAATTTAATCAGTTTCCCAGAGTGCTTCAGAGTCAAGGTGAGCAGCTGAAAAGCATCCTGCCTTGACTGTAAAAACACTGAAATGGCAAAGACTGGACTTTATAACCACCATGTGAGCCACAAGACACTCCCTGTCTGGAACACTGGTGCATTACTGGAAGTCTCTATGTGTCTTCTATCAAGAAAAGTTGAGTTTTCAAAACAAGTGCAAAAACTTTTAGAAGTTCAGTACTGTTCACAAGCAACTTCAGGGAGACACTGAGCTGTATGATCATTGTGGTTCTGCATGATGGATTTAAAAGGGAGCAGTGACTCTGGGGTCAAAGTTCTTGCTTTTAACTGTTGAGATCTACAATAGTTTGTACACAGCCCTCCTATTTTAGAAGAAGGATGCTGGATTAAAACTGTAATTGTAGGCAGGGCATGCGCTGAGCTTTCAGCTATGCTTTCAACTATGAAAGTGATCTTACTTAACCTCAAAACAACTGCTGATATGTTTAATTCACTATAGATTAAAAAAAAAAAATCAAGAAGAAATTGAAGATGGCTGCAATACAGGGCCTGCAGAGTATAGAAGATCTTGTACACTGCATGATTTATGGCAAATATGCTAAAAAGTGCCATATTAGTGAAATAATGCAATCAGGAAATTGGCTAGCTAGCTACTATGCTAAAAAAAAGTTATACAGTGTGACTGGGGTGGACCAACCAATAAACCGTATAAGTTTATGTCATACCTCTGTGAATGGGGGGACTGGTTACAGTAAATAAAAAAAAGTCAGAATTCCCACACTGTGGATCAAATGTGGGAGAATATGCTGTTCATTTAAAGTTTTGAAGCATTATTTTAACACCACAGTCATTGTTTCAAACTTTAAATCCAATGTGCTTGAGTGCATCTCTAAAGCCACAGCAAGGGGCTTGTTTTCCTAATACTCTCAGACTGCACTTTAGATGCAGTCTCCACTGCCCTGACAATTCAGCTTCTTAAATCTGCAAATTCACATACACAAAAGGATTAAAACTATAGTTTATCAGGTTCTTGCTCATTGTTTTTATTTCTCTTGTTTGTCTGGCCTGCTGGGATCCAACTGTGACCATATACTTGTTCTGAGAACAAATACATATTTTATATTTTATATTTTAAGAGCATAAAAACCCTGACTTCCATTTTTTATTCAAGGCAAAATGTTCACACTGCCTGCCTGCCTGCTTCTTTCTCACACACACTTCCCTAAGCTCCAAGCATATAATCATGACTTTACACCAAAAATAAGCAGACATGAGAATGTATTGATGATGTTTTTTTTGTCAGCCCCGCCAATCAATTTTGTGAAGATTTTGCCCATATAACTTTATCATAGTGCACACGCACAGCATTTTAATTACACTGACTTCTCAAGCATGAGTATCATTGCAATATGGTTCTTCCTCCCATTCTATTAAGAAAAGCGCTGGAGAGTAAAACATTAGAGGAGGGTGGTAAATGACTGATGGACAGATCAAGTGGAGAGCCCTCTGTGTGATGAGTGGAGCTCCATTTTCCTTTCCTTTGCTGCCTCTGTTAACCTTTCATTGTCCACATGCTTTACCTCCTTCTTTCGTTCTGAATATATGGGTGTTTATGCATTATCATACAGCCATTATAGTTTATAACTGTGAAACCCTGCAACTAAGAGCCATGGTTACTTTCTAACCAATTTCTTTCTTTATATACTTAAAATGCACATATATTTCACTCTTAAAATGAATGCTTTGTTAATGATTGTCAGTAGTTCCTGTAAACATGTATGTGTGTTAATGTATAACCCCTTGTGTGGCAAAGTTAATG
The DNA here is from genome assembly GCA_015106735.1 of Paratilapia polleni. Lineage (NCBI taxonomy): Eukaryota > Metazoa > Chordata > Actinopteri > Cichliformes > Cichlidae > Paratilapia > Paratilapia polleni. The sequence goes on along the minus strand of VUQI01007800.1, from coordinate 68,141 downwards.
TGTATATGTTGCAGCCCAGAAACACAGTGCTGGTAGATGGTGACTGATTGTGCAGCTACTCTAAATATAATCCAGTTTGGAAACTATGAGGAGGATTTTAAATATAGCCTTCCCTTTGTATTCCTTTCGTCACGAGTGCTACTTTGTTTGGCTCACACAGAAATGAGGACATCCAAAATAAATCCAATCAAATTAATACGCAAGGAAAAGAGTGACTGCTGAGTTTTTCTGGCTCACCACCTGAAAACTATGAGCTCCTCCGCAGGATGCAGTACACCAGCTGCATATGACTGGCCGGGTATTTTATGTAAACATGAACAACAGTTAATCCCAGTGACCTCGGGGATGACAAAATAAAGACAGATTTCTAGGGCTTTGTCTTTCCTGTAGTGGTTTTACAAGGAAGGAGGATTCAAAGGCACAACGCTGGGAGGGAGGTAAATGATTAACACTTTGAGGTCTAAGTACTCTATCTTCACTACCCAAACCCTAACCCCAATCCAATGTTTTGGACAAAAAGTAAAGAATTTCTTTTTTTTCTTTTTTTTCTTTTTCAAACAATGTAAATAGTTTTAATCCTATGCTATATTTGCTATATTCTGATAGCACAAGGTTATGGGTTGGAGTACATCGATGATGACTTATAGCTCACAGGGTCAACTGATTAAACAAAGGTGTGTTCAAAAAAATGGAAGGATATATAATAAAGGCTCCTAGTAGAACTCACTGAATTGCATGAGAAACAGAGATTTCAAACAAAACAAGAAGTAACTTGTAACAGTAAGTAACAGAAATCCAAAACTGTGACATTTTAACAACTTTGATATAGTAGATGGTTTAAGACTCAAGGTGCTCAAGCAACACAATGAAACTGAAGGGCAGATTCTTACATATTTTCACAAATATCATGTTGGTATCAAAATATTTCATTGCTGATATTTCCATGAAAGAGTTCTTACCCAGAGAAAATATTTCATTATTTATATGAGCAATATCTGTGTCTAGACAGAGCTTTTCTTTGAAGTTTGAGTTTTATAGTAAAAATAAACTTATATATTTTCATGCAGAGTTAGCTGTAGCTATTTAGTGCAGACAAGAGTTAATTTCTTCATTTAACTCTTGGTGAGAATGAGCATATTTCTCCATAACCAAACGGTTATAATAAGCTGCTAACCATACCGCAAAGTGAACAATTTACAGCATTAAATGTGGTTTACAAATAAAGGTCTTTTTTATGAAAATATTTAAGAATCTGCCCTTTTAAACACATAGAGAGTGTATAAACACACTCTCCATGTGTTTATACACCACTATTGCATTTAATCATTAGTTATTATTAAACCCTGTCTCTCTCCCATAGTGTGTCTTTTGTCCTGTCTCTCTCTGTTCTCTTCTGTTTCCCCTCACCCCCAACCGGTCATGGCAGATGGCTGCCCCTCCCTGAGCCTGGTTCTGACGGAGGTTTCTTCCTGTTAAAAGGGAGTTTTTCCTTCCCACAGTTGCCAAGTGCTTGTTCATAGGGGGTCGTCTGACTGTTGGGGTTTTCTGTCTAATATTGTAGGATCTTTACCCTAAAATATAAAGCACCTAGTGCTGAAATTGAGTGTTAAAAGTTAAGCTCCAACACCTATCCCAAGATTAAAATCACAGCAACTACAAAGGAACCAGACTCTGCCCAAAAGTTTATAAAATAATTTCTACCAAATGACCTGGAGCTCACACTTAATACAAACTGGTAACGATGGTATAATGGCATTTAAAGGACAGTGAGTGGTGTTTCCTGGTGGTTCTCACTGTAGTCCTTTACTTTGGAATCCCCATGGTGGATTCAGTTTCCATCTCTTATAACATGCCCTTGAACACAACACCAATTAAAGGTACTCTGACCTCCCATTTGAAAGTCATGAATGTTTGATGCTCTGTAGAACTGACCGCATCATTTAATTTGTTGGGTACAGCACTCAGAGACCTCAGCCTTTAGAACCTTTGCCTTAGATTACTCATTCAAATTCTACTTCTAGTTCAACTTCAGGATGTAGTCATTTGATAGTCATACAGCATTACAGATTTTATTTTTACTGGTGGTATTGCATGCATATTATTACCACTTCTGTATCTAATAAAAGAGTTTATGGGACAAACACACCAGCAGAATGCAACTATAATTTAAGTGTTTATTTTTCAAAGAACTCAATGAAACATATCCTCCGAGCTGTTAGGGTTTTGCTCACTCTAAACTGTTCATGCTCTATTAAAATTTCCAGCCATTTTATGTAGCCTATTAAAACTCAAAGCCTTGATAGGAAGTCCTTGATCTTAAAATAGTTTGTATTGAGTTTATGTCAGCTGTTTGATCTCAGGCTGTGAAAACAGCAGCTTTTGGTGAAAGCTTGACAGGGGGTTTTGAATGCCTTTTCCCAAAGGCCGCATGTTAGATCAGCATTTTATCTTCCTCCCGCAGAGCTGCTGCTGCAAATAAAGATGAATGGAAATAAATAAATATTTTGAAGCCTGGATGGAGAGAAAACTAACATGTCTCATTTTGAATTTGAGTTCATATTTTCCTCTATTTTAAATCTCGTCATTCATCTTGTAGGCACGTCAAATCCTGAGAAGTGAAGTGAGTAGAATGTTCTTGCCTTGAAAACTGTTCCTTTCATTTATTCCAAAACCCATCTGGGAAGTAAACAAAAACTGGAGACATTTTCATGACTGAAGTGCACTGCCAGTGGAATATGGGATGTCAAACCACAATCTCTTTACAAACCAGAGCCAAAGCTCCAAGATGCTGAAAAGAGCAAAAGTAAAGTCCAACCTGCACCAACATGTTTCCTGCAAAGCTGAAGTCTGTCCTATGGCAAAACTGTGAAATATTGTCTGAAAACACTACAGAAGAGCATCAATCTCACCATTTGTGTTGCTTCTGCAAGTATGTTTTCTACTGTCTCATTTGCCTCATTGTGTTCATTACGGCTCCCTGAGCTTAAAGGACAGGAAATACCCAGCTGGTGCTTGGTGATTGGTGTTACATCCTTCGATCCATCCTTGTTTAACCAGTTAAGAGGGGAGCTGCAGCCTAGCCCAGCTGAAATTGAGCAAGAGGTGCGTGTTTACCCAGGACAGGTCACCAGTCCATCGCAAGGCCAACACAGAAAGGACAACCATTCATCCTCGCATCCACACCTACAGCCATTTTAGAATCACCAGTTAACCTAACATGCATATCTTTGGACTGTGGGAGGAACCCAGAGCACCCAAAGGAAACCCAAGCAGGCACAGGGAGAACATGCAAACGCCACACTGAAACCTTCTTGCTGTGAGGCAAGACCACCAAAAATATTTTCTTATAAACCAATGATGATACAATGAATAATACATAAAAACCATAGACGGATTTATCTACCCTTGGATTCTGCAAATATCAAACTATGGAAGCAATTTGATGTCAAAATTAATTTAATGGTTGATTTCCTAACCTTCTGTTCTTAATAGGATTATAAAGACATGAACACATGATAAAAAAGCTTTACTGTAGATATGACAGTTTCTTCAGAAGGCCTTGGAGAGATGTTTTAATCTCACAGTGTTTCCACCTTTTGTTTCCTTAGAGATTTATGTGGCTGAGATGAGTTACAGCATTGTGTCAAACCGGTCGATACCCTCCGTTCTCTCCAGCGGCCGAGCAATTAAGAGGCAGCTGCAGATGAAGATACTAGATCATTACAGAGAGTAACACTCAACTCTTATGTGTGTGTATGTGTGTGTGTGTGTGTGTGTGAATAAACATAGAGACAGGAAAAGAAACAGAAACTCTTTAGACTTGGCTCTGCTTTGCCATTTCTTGGGTCTTATCATTTCCATCCAGCACTCCATAGATAGTAATGCTGAATCTGATCCAAAGTCAATCCAGAAATTCAGTCTTATTACTTTTTTTGAGAGTCTCAATGGTTTGGCGCCACCCTACTTAACTGAACTTTTACATCCTACCAGAGCCCAGAGGTCTGTGAACCAAATGCTCTTGTACATTCCTCGATCCAGGCTCAAAAGCAGAGGGAATAGAACCTTTTCAGTGGTGGCTCCTAATCTTGGAAACAAACTGTCTTTTCACATAAGAGTTGCCCGGTCTCTCAATCATTTTAAAACACTGTTAAAAACCTGCTTATTCTCACTGGCTTTCAGTTCTGGTTGAGCAGGACATCCTATCTTTTGTTGTGCAAACAGTCTTATTTACTTCTGTTATTGTTTTATTTGATGATTTTCTTCTCTTTTTTTTCTTTTAAAATCAATGTTTAAGTTTTTTTATTATATATTTTAGATTATATTACTTGTTGTTTAGTGACTGTTAATTATGTATATTTTGTATAGCCTGTACAGCACTGTGGTCAACTGAGGTTGTTTTAAATGTGCTATAGAAATAAACTTTAATGTGTTATACTTTAAATGCTCATAGTGATGAATCCATCAGAGTGTGAGTGAATAGAATATGAATGAAAGTGCAATATAATTACCAGTCCACATGTGGGCTATGAGTCCTATACAGTCCTTCATGCAGCTCTTTTATTATCTTGTGTGCACAGCCTTAGAAGATTGTAGTTTGATTAGGTTTAGGCAACAACAATACTTTCTTAGGGCTAGGAAAATATGGTTTGGGTTAAAATGCAACCTTTTACAATATAAATCTTATGTCACAAATCTAGACTTTCATGCACTTCTTCACACAACTGCTAGATGACTACCTAATCTTTGTTGTGTTCTGTTTGCCACAGATTACAATGAATGACAACAGCCTACTGAGGGTAGAGCACAGCACCTGGTGATATGAAGGGACTACTAGCCCAATTCTCTATCCCTATTCAGAATATCTGGAAAATGCTGCTTTATCATTTCTGGTGCAGCATCAGCACATTCACACATCCACAGTCTGTTAGACTGTCAGTGTCTTTGTCTGAGCAGCCAGTCACATTATGTCTTCCCTGTCAATGTCATCTGTGCTTCAGACAAACCAACACTGACCCTCTGCTAAGCCCACAGCAGCTGCCTGTCTCTGCTGTCTCTGCAGTTCTTAGCCCACACTTACCCCCTCAAATCCAGGTTGACTCTCATAAATCTGGAGGACAAGAAGCAGAGGAGGATGGATTAGTGGTGTCAGAGTGAGTGTTAATAGAATCTCAAAAGAAGTAAATTGGCATCAATTTGTAGGCTCGATGTCCACCGACGTAGGATTTTGTTTTGGGGTAACAGCGGACTGTAAATAGGTTGAGCTATCTGGCTTACACAAAGAACTTGCTGGAAAAATGATATTTACCTTATCCTGGCCTCAGTTGCTAGAGTCTAACACAGTCGTGTTCACTTCTTATGCAAATGAAGTTGTGACACAAACAGTGGTGTGCATGCAAACAGCCTCTTCAATACCAATTGCATTGGCTGCATGCTTCAGCTGCTAATCCACTGAGCCTGGCACCCGTGAACTCCAAAGATGCTTTCATGTCGACACAGGAAAGAAACTTGACTCATCTTGACACTGAGGTGATGAATCACATTAAATGAAGTTAAATTATCATAATCTGCTTCATGTGGCTAAAAACAAACTTTTAAATCAAGGTAAACCATTTTTAGCAGCTCCAGAGCTGCTAAAAATTATTTTTCTAACTGTATTTTTTGAGTGTTCTATTGACGTGATGATGGATACTACAGCACTTAGTATTTCATTCCATTAAAATGAAAGATTGAATTTGTTTAGTAAATTAAGAGAGGTTCAGAGGCCATCCACAAAGGTATTACACCTATTCTCAGTGGCTTAGCAAACTAATATAAAGTTATTCTCAGTTTCATCAAATTAAACCCACTGCATTTAGTAAAATGTTTATCTCTTTGGCTGTACTGGATATGGATACTAAAAACCTTGGTCAAATTGTAATAAAGCAACAGTGTTGTTTTTTGTCAAGCACTTACTGAATTATTCAGTTTGGTACTGTTTGTTTTGTGATCTGTTTTATTTTTTAAAACAACTTTCCTCATGTGTCTATGGCTGCGCTTACATGCACAGGTTTTCCTAATTGTAACTGATATAATTCTGACTAAAGGTTTTGGGGAAATTGTTTACATGGAATGTGATTTAAAGTCTGTTGTTTACAGTTGTGCTCAAAAGTTTACATCCACTTATCATGGGCATAAATGTCATGGTAATTATGGGCTTTTAATGATTTCTTTGAACTGTTTGTTTTCCAGGGTGGAATGATTGCACAGCATATATCTTTAAAATATGACTTTAAAAAGCAAGAATTGGGTGCTCAAGTTTGAATTTACTTTGGATTTTCTCTAATCCACACAGGGTCAAAACTACACATACACCCCCACTTATGTTCGGTTAAATGTCCCTGGAGAAGCGTTTCATGGTCCGACAAGACAAAGCTTGAGCTAACTGGCCAAAGGTGAGGCTTTCAAACCTAAGAACACTGTACCAACTGTCAAGCATGGTGGTGGTAGCATCATGCTCTGGGGCTGTTTTGCTGCCAGTGGTACTGATACACTGCACAAAGTGGATGGAATAATGAAGTAAGAGGACTACCTCAAAATTCTTCAACTTCACCTCAAATCAGCAGCTGTTGATTTGAGGTGAAGTTGAAGAATTTGCAAGTTGGAAGAATTTGTAATTTGGAGACAGTTTAAACTTGGACACAGTTGGGTGTTCCAATAGGACAATGATCCCAAACACATGAAAGCTGGTTTTGGAATGGATAAAGCAGGCTAACATTAAGCTTCTGGAATCGCCTTCCCACAGTTCTGACCTCAACCCTATTGAAAATTAGTGAACTATGCTTAAAAGCCAGGTCTGTGCTAGGAAACCAACCAGTTTAAATGAGCTCTACATATTCTGCCAAGAAGAGTGGTCAAATATCCAGCCAGAATTATGCCAGAAGCTTGTTGATGGCGAACAAAAGCATCTGGTTGAGGTGCAACTTGCTAAGGGACATTTAACCAAATATTAGTGGGGATGTATGTATTCCATTACCATGACATACATACATGAGTGTATGTAAACTTCTGACCACAACTGTAAGTCATGACACTGCTATCTCCTACATGATGGTGCATTAGCTGCTTGTAATACTTAAAAGTTTCAATATCAACATGATTCTGACCCTTCTGACTGTATGTGTATCGTCTATTCTGTTTGTATTTCTGAAACACAAAGAGAACTTTCTCAGGAACCACATTATGGAATTGGATACTGTAATGAAGTCCCACTTTTAGAAATTGAATGAATCCTGCAGTCAGATCCAGTGAATGCACCACCAGAAACAGCTACTTTTATAAGCCAGGTGGTCCGTTTGAGAAATAGTCAAGATTTTGTCACATTGAAGTTTACGAATGTTTGTGATCAAAGACGTGCTAATGGCAACTATTTTGTTGGGATGTTATGTCCACTTAACTACACTTGATTTCATCCAGTACACAAGAGTGCATAACTAATCCCTAGATTACTATTTGTGTTTGATAGGATTACAGGGATAGGATTGGTCTCAATATCTGGTCGTACACTCCTCATGGCAGGAGTGAAAGAGTTGAGTAAAACAGTTTTGTTTATGACGGTAGGTTGTGTGTGACTCTATTAATTGATTTCAGAAGTGCAAAAAGCAACTTGGCTCCATATTGTACTACAACTTTTTTTGTGTTTGAAGGCCTCATGCTTAAGTGAAAATCACAGTACAGGGAACTGATGCTGAGAAAAAGACATCAGACACAATCTGTGGTCTGACTGCAAGCCTGACAGATTTTTTTTAAATCATGATCCTGTATCACACAGATGTGCAGTTGTTAATAATCACATCTGGCCAGCTGCATGTTTTCTGCAAGTATTCTTTACATATGCATAAACTGCAGGTCTATGTCATCTCTATTCTCAGAAAAATACAGAAAATGCTCCGCCCAGTGTTATGAGGGAAAAGTATGTTTTGTTTGCACAGCATGCATGTGTGGTTTTATATGCTTTTAGATTTGGATTCACCTTTAACTCTTATCTGACTAATGTTGAACTTATCGCACCTATAATAAGTGTTAAAGATACATTGTAGTATTTGCATGAGACTGATGTAGTTAATTAGTTCCCAATGTTTACCTGGTGACCATTCGTTACAAAGATCATTAACCATCAAATGCACAATGAAGACTAAGAAAAGGGAATGCAGTGCACTCTGTTTTAATAGCAAGCATACATACAGCATGACATCATTTCCATTGCTGTTAAGCAGATGCGTATCCACATATGCACTGAGTAAGTCATGTGCTCCTAATGCTCGATGAGGTTTTCAGCTCTCTGACTATAATGGGAAAACAAATGCACTGATGACTTGATGTTCCAAACACATCTGCAGTTTATCTTGAGGAAAAATATCTGCCAAATGTAGGCTACGTTATCTCCACATGGATGTCAGTTTGACATCTCTGATAGTGGTTTTTCCAAATCTTTAGTTAAAGCCATCTCCACCTTGACTTGAAGTACAACATCACCAACAAACTCCAGGTCAAACAACTTTTATTCGCCACTGAAACATACATGGCACTCCTCACTGGGCACAAGCAGCATTTGCCATGGTTAGGTTAAGGCAGAGGGCAGGCACTGTCGGCAGCATGGGGGAGGCTGTGGGAGGGGGGTTTGGGAGGCAGATGAGGATCCTGCTCAGCTGGCTCCAGCTGTAGCAGGAGGGGCAGGAGGTGCTGGGGCAGGGTCGGGGTCAGGGCCAGGGCCAGGGCCAGGAGCCGGAGCTGGGTCGGGAACGATGAAACAGCCCCTCTTGTGCCACTGCATGTCCCGCACACGTCGAACAGACTGGATCTGGGGAGCGGGGGCCTCCCAGTCATTCCAGTGCTTGAAATCTCCTCGCTCAAAGATAAACTGGCGACCCCTGTAGCCTGGGTACATGTAGCCAACCCATCTGGAGGAAGAAGAAACAGACAAAACGTGAGATTTGTCACAGAAAATACACAGGAAAAAAAAATCCAAAACACCAAGAAGGCAGCGTGATATTGTTTAAATAAGGATGCTGGGAGGATCTTACGTTCCATTAAGAGCCTTAACACTGGCTACACGGTCCTGAAAACCATGGCCCCACAAACTGGGAACATCATCATCAACAATCTCCATCTTTCTGCCAGTAAAACCAGGATTCTCATACAGGTGCAGCTTGTGTTCAGCACCATCCTAAACAGGAGAAACACACACACGAGAATACAATGGGCAAGAGTAATGTGTAGACAGCTCATGTCAAATATTCTTCACACGGCTGTGTATGCTGTAATTTAAAATATCTGTATGGCTATAGACTGTGTTGTGTATTCAAACTAGTCACACACCACTTTGAGTGGCCTTAGAGACAAGAGGGAGTAGCTGTTCTGACTGTTGGTCCAGGTGTCCCAGCGTGGATACTCTCCTTTCTCCAGAATAAACTGCTCCCCTGTGAACCCATGCCGATCATAACCCACCCAGCTGAGAGGGAAAGAAGAGTTTGAGTTTACCAACATGACTAACCTACCTAGCAATTTATTTTCTTAATTTTCTTATATATAATCTCTGAGAGACTGGATGCAGCATTACTTACGGTCCTGACTCAATAATCACAGAGCCAACCTTTTGCAGTCCCTTCTCTGTCACATCTTTACACTCTGCAGAAAACTCTGCCTTGCAGCCCTGGAAATTTTCAAACTCAAACAGCACCACCTGGGTAACACAGACAGAGGGAGAGAAAGTGCCATTTTATAAACCAACAGTTTCCCCTTGGGGGTGGGGGTTAAGATAACGGCCTCTATATAGAGGGATAATGTATATTGCAGACTAAGATGACTTGATACAGGCAGAGGAATTGAATTTGTGGAATTACTCAAAAATAACTCAAATTCTGAGGTCCACTAGATGATATGAAGAGACTGCCAGATTTGTGACTAATAGTTGGGACACCAATTCTTCTTTGATCAAACTACATTGTTCCAGTACCTTATATGTGGCTCCAGCTCCACCCTGGCTCTTCCCAGCAGCTAGCTGCTCCGGGGCACTCTGCTGCTCTGACATCCTCCTGATCCACTGCTCCTCCACTTTTTGGCAGCAGCACACACACAGAAAAAGAACCATCCATCATACATGCATACACAGGCACACACAGGCACAGATACGCACACAGGAGGGAAGGTCAATTTCACGGCTGCAATTTAGTACTCATCTTCGAATAGGAGGATTGTGTTCTTTTTAACCCACAATAGTAATGACTTGCCTACTATCCTAACTTTTTCCAAGATGTATGACACATAAGCTCTTCATCACATACAATACATAATACCAAAATCCACCAAACCTGAATCTTCACTGATGCAGCACCATCTAACTCCTTTGCAGTGGAATTAATACACCACAGTGATTGATCATTATGTGTCCAGGAGGTGTCTTTTACCTGGGTATGCCTGCTAGGAAGCGGTAGTGTCCCTCTTTTTTCGCTGCCACTTGGTGTTTGGTGGGGTTGAGCCATTAGAGGGCAGGGACGGGGGGGTATTTATGGTTTATTTCTGGCCACAACAGCAGAAAAGGGGGAGCTGTTGATACAGCAAGTCTGTCGCTCACATTGTGTCCGTAACGCTGCCTCTCAATAGGCAGCTGTGTTGGCACACGCTGCCCTGCCTGTCCGCCTGGCTGCCAGTGAGCACTGTGTGCGGGCACACAGAGAAAGAGCCAAGAGGATTCAGCAAACGACCCTGCTCAGCATAAACACACACACACACACACACACGGACTACACCCAATCTCAGCCACACAAGAGTTCCCTCACACCTTTTTCACATATTGGATTATAAATAAGACCACATACAATAATGAGATTATTGTCCAGTCTCAACATAAGACTTTCAGTTGGTAACCTGGTGAAGAAGAATGCTGCTTTTAATGTTCAGAGACCGTAGCTCAAGTCAAGTATATTTTATTAAGAATTTATTCACTTTAGGACACTGGCCAGTACAACACAGTGCAATATAGACCTTTCCTTTCGAATAATAAAAAAAAAGGACAAAAAAAAGGGCATGAAAAATAAACCCTCAAATTTTATGACAAAGTAAAACATCCATGTACATAGAAACCAGGGACAATCACTCTGAAGCCTTGATCAACACATTCTCTTGCATTGCATGAGCAGGCTGACGATACAGAAGACAAGACAGTGGGGGGGGGGGTCT
>VUQI01007800.1:36082-56907 GCA_015106735.1 Paratilapia polleni | reverse complement strand
GAAGACAGGGGGGGGGGGGGGGGGTCAGTGCTGTAGTTCAGTAAAGTGACAAAGTGCTTTACTGAAGCGCAGAGTAAATGGGTGGATGGCAAATGTGGGGAGGAAGACACAGTTGAGCTGTAAAAGAGGTTCAAATGTTCACATTTGTTTGGTGCAATACAGAAGGGAGCCATTTAAACAGTGTAGTGAATGAACCATCCCTTTACTGGAGTAGTGTAAGCCAACACCCCAGCACTCTGAGCCCGTCAGCGAGAGCAAAGCCTGATGTGACAGCAAAGGTTGTGCATGCACGTAGAATGGGGGACAAAATCAAGGGGAAATTGCACATACTAGAAAAGATAAAAAGAAAAAAAAAAGAAAAAAAAACATTGTCAAGACATGATCAAGGAGTGTGTAAGTATGGCTTAAAATAGATGCTTACAGCTACAATCTATTAAAGAAAGGGAAGACAGGCTGATTAGTGTTTTCATAAAAGATTGAGGAGTGTGTTTGTGCTGATTACGAGTGTGCATGATTGACAGATGCAATGCTGTTTGTCCAAACGTTCCCTGTCCCTCTTCCACAAAGAAAAAAAAACAAGATAATCACAAAAAAATATATACACAGTATGCAGCAACTGCACCACTGTTAGGCTGTGTGACTGTATCAAAGTGAACAGCTCCATTGTAGTGATGCATCCTAATTTTGATTCTATCCAAAACTAGCTCTCTGTCTTAAATCAGTAATAATACAAATATAACATCTCCTGATTACAGTTCCTAACATGAACCGCACCCCCACGACAATCAAGTCTGTGGAGATTTGTTCTCAATATTCAGAGATCATTAGTGTCTAAATGTTATCCTATGGCAATGTTTGTGTCATTCCAATCAGCAACCTCCACAGATAACACACACACACACACACACACAGTCAGCTTGTACATTAGTTGAATAAAGGAAACTTGATGCAAACATCTTGTAAAGGCTGGATTGTCTTCCAGCATGCGATGAAGCTCATCCAGGAAAAAGAGGCGCTGTGGTCCCAGTCATTGGCAGTTTCCTGCCAATTATTTGCCATTTTCCCCGACTCCGCCTGGTCCCTCTTAAAGTGTTCGTGTGAAGTCCGTTCTGGAGCCTCCACAGGTTCAAGCATGAAATGGAAGAAGCAGAGCAGTCTGATGTTTTTCCTCCTTGCTTATTTTTCTTTTTCCATAAGACAAAGACTCTCCAAAAAAAGGCACCATGCACATTTATCGACCCAGATGGGAAGAGAAGGAAAAAAAGGGGGGAGAAAAAAATATTCAAGAAAAAAGAAAAATCAGCAGCTGTAGATTCACCCTCCTCCTACTCTCTGGGTCAAACGTTAAGGCTTGTGTTTCATACAGATTCATCTGTTAAGGCAACCTTCAGGGGAGAATCAGACAGAAATAAATATGAGCTTTGTTATTTGTCTATTTGTTCCAATACAAACACAGAGAAGGGTAAAAAAAAAAAAAACTAGCTCACCTCATTATTTACTTAGCTCTCATTTTCATATTGACTCAAGCGCTTCTTGGACTTCAGCTCTTTTAACCACTGGGGTGAGTCCTCCTCGCTACAAACATAAGAGACAGCAATAGCTCAGTGGAGAGGTGCACAGCTAAACAATGTGTTGACAAATCCTGTTAACTATAAAATAAGTATTGTGTGTCCAACTGATGTTGCTTACCCATTTTCTTTCCCGCCAGGTGGGGGCAGCACACGCGCTGCCCGTGGGAGAAAAGGTGACTTAGGAGAGCGAGAGAGCTGGGAGGGAGAGGGAGTGGGTCCGTCACTTTGATTGTCAGAGTCACCCCTCTTCTTCAGCTGCGCCTGACAACAAGTGGGATGTATTACATGGAGTTTATTATAGATTCCAAGTGAGCTTAAAATAAGAGAAATAAAACTGCAATATTACAACTACAATCTGATAAACATGGCAGGAGGTGAATGCACAGGTCCCGGCTCACCTTTAAAACTGAAGGGTCCATGCCGGGGAACAGGGCGACCCTCTGTGGCTGCGAAGCAATAGCAGGTCCAGCATCAGCTCCTTTGGGCTGCTCCTCAGAGTCTGAGTCATCAGCTTTACTCTCAGCCTTTGCCTCTGTCAATGTGAGAACACTTATTAACAGGCACCAAAAGCTTCAGGAATTTCCCCTGTGTAAGAGTTCCTCCAAGGCTTTGTAAATTTGCATTTCCAACAGCAGGGCTACAGCTCTGGGAAGATTAAGCAAATCAATTCCCTGAAAAGAGTGATGGTCTCCTTTTCTCAGCAAAAGTGAACAAATCCTTGTTGGGACTTTAGCAGTTGCATAATTTCTTCACCCTGAATATTGTCACCACATGCTACAAGCAAACCAACATGTTTTTAGTGTCAGATTAAAAAAAAAATTGATGTGTAAGTGCTAGCAGAAATGTTAAATGCTGCTTTTCCCACCCTGAAAGTTCCTGAAACTACTGTCCACCCAGTGAGGACTTTTTAATCATTACTTTCCTGGAACTTAATTCAGACCGTGGTTTTGTTGGTGAAATTACAGGTAGGGGAACCTTAAAAGGTTTCCATTCCCTAGGAAAAGTTGCTGTGGTTGGAAATGCTCCTCATGCCAGTTGAGAATCAGTTAACAGAGAGCAGGGAGAGAGGTGCACTTTTGAGAGATTCAAGATTAAAGGCATGTATGGACAACTGAATTAAACCTTTGAGTTTTCATATCTGCTTAGTTCATCTAATGGTTAGAACCTTATTCATGTTTTAGCCACTCTTGTTTAGTGTCAAGTTAAAGTAAACACAAAGATTTAAGTATTAACCTGTGGAGTCTCTGTAAAGCCAGTCCTCAGTGGTTCCTCCCTCAGCCTGCGCAGCGGTCTGACGTGCAGCCCTGGTGGGTCGTGTCCGCGGGGCTCGTTTCTTCCCCAGCTGGGCTCTAGAGCGGAGCACGCTGGTATCTAACAAGGTGGTTGGAGCCTGGATATCAAAACACAAAAAGGAAACATATTAGACAAAATGCAAACACACAGCATAATAAAGAAGACGTGTGTCACCATAGTGACGACACACAGCAGACATTACAGACTGGTACAGACTCACACAGTGATAGTTAAAAGAACTAAGCTGTGTTTAACACTTACGTCAGGGAAAGAGAGCGGCTGGCTCTCAGATGAGGATAAGGGAGGGAGGCCATCCAGAGTGTCGCTTTCAAACTGTGAGGCATGATCACCTGGTGTGTGCGCTGGAGTGGGCTTCCTCGGTGATGGACTGAGATTGCTTTCTGAGCTGGGAGTGGCAGGTGTCAGACTGCCAATGATGAGAGAAAACAAAAGTTTTGAAACACTTCTGAAAACAGCTGTTTGGTTTAAGTAACCACAGAATCTAATCATTTCATCAAGACCGTGACACACCTGAAAACAGACTCCCTAGTAAAGTCATCGGTGTAATATATTTATGTGGAATTTGACTTTTAAACCAATGTGAAGGAACTTACCATCCTTTCTTATCAGTGTTGGGTAATGTTGTGATATTGTGTTCTGACCACAAGAGGTCAGTAATGGATTGCAAAGTAATGCAATGTAATTTAATGCACTGAGAAGAACAATCTGTTGGCTGTTCGTGGTAGTGCTGAAGTTATTTCAGCATGGCTATGGCTTTCTAGTGATACTTCACACATGTATCACCCCTGTCAGGCTGTTGCTACACAGGAAACACATATAGGATTAGCTCGTGTTTAAGAGGAATGACCTTTTGTGTTGTTGAATACTTGAAAATTTGGTCACTGATTTTCTGGTCTTCTTCAAACATAAACATCACAGTACTAAATCATTTTGGATGAACTCATTTGATTTTATTTAAGATCTGTTCAATCTATACTTTTTATTGTGCTATTATGGTAATTAAAAAAACATTTGCAATAGTCTTGAGTTCTTGTATTAGCAGGCCTTATAATCAAAATGACACTGATTAGTATTAGTATTAGCTTTGGGAGTTAAACATTTTATAGACTGACTTATTTAAACATCTCAGCTGAGGCTGCACACCCTCAGCCAGCATATGCAGAGACCAATGTGTAAGGAGCTGGGTAAAAATCACTGTTATGCCTCTTCTCAAAAACCCACTGGTCTTGCAGTGGCAGCACTTTGTCTTTGGGTGGTGCATGGGCTTCAGTGTCTTAAAAGACCACACCTGAAAAGGTGTGGGTAAAAGCTATGCCTGTGGAGACTTGAATGGTCACCACTCTTTGGCTGCTAGAGTTTGCACTTTTCCCCAGATTATGATGCAGGGTATTTAATAACTAAAATAAAACTCTTATTTTTATTATACCAGGGCTTTCAGAAACAAAACGGTAATAATACCAGATACATTAAAACAAAATGGGAAGAAGAACTAAACATAGAAATATCTGAGGAGCATTGGCGTTCTATGTGGGTGACATTGTATCTTGGGATAATAAAAGATGTTGTTGTTAAAAATGATTGGTATATATGTAAAGTATTGCTCAATGCTGGTTAAAAAAGGAATGTCAAAGAACTAGTACAAACCTGACCCTTCAAGTCTTAAACAATGAATGGACACAGTGAGGGGAATCTTTGTAGAGGATGACTTTTCCGCTAAGATCTAAAGGAGACGCGTTTTTACAAAAGTGGAAAAAATGGATTGCCTATATCTCAGTTGAAGAGGACACTACCTTCCTGTAACTCGAATGGTTACAGACACTTGGGACAATATACTCTTAGAATGACATGTGCAGTCATTCTACAGTAAAAAGTAAAAAAACACAACTCTTATTTCTGTCAACAATTACCTTTCCTGTTTCAGCGCATACGCAATTAGTCCTTCTGAATTAAAATTTTAGTCTTACATAGATTTACAAGTATTTTGCTCCACTTTGGTTATTCTCATTTATTTATTTGGAAGTAGTATGGACATGACACTACCTTATCTGTTGTAAACTTGCATTAAATATATATTTGAGTTTTTTTAAATTGACCCAATTTGGTTACTACAGTTGTGTTTGCATGCTTTTCTTATTGTGTACCTGTCATCAGTGCGTAGTCCCGTCTCCCAGGTCCCATACTGACTGTCAGTCTCACGGACCGGTGTTTCTGAGTCTTTCCCCTCCTCTTCACCACTGACACTTTGCTTCTGCTGTACCTGGAGGAAAGGAGGGGGGTGATGAATGATGACCACCAGCTTGAGAGACATGAACAGCTTAAAATAAGTAGGGGACAGCAAACAATCCATTAATATTTGTGGCCCATTCACATCTCTACTGCTAGGCCAAGCTGAAATTTCTGCTTATCTGACAGGAACAGCACATTATAATGAATAATAAATTCATAATAAATTGACATCATCACTACTACTGAAGAGCCAACAGTATTGCTGATAGAGCAGCATGCTGTTGAGCTTGAGCAGCCAGCAGTGGTAAGATGGGTAATGGAAGGTGTAGAGATGAGTTAATGGAGACAGGACCAGAGTGGGGACAGAGACAGAGGTGGGCGGGTGGGTGTTTTCTGCCTACTGAACCGTGCCTCTTTTAATGAGGCGGGTACAGAGGACGTACTGTCTCAAACCCACACAGCGCTCACAGAGGCAAAAGAACTGGCCTATATAGAACAAAACAATAGAAAATCCTTCTGCTCTCAGATGTTGCCTAAGGGCTGGACAAAGAAATGTGATACACCTGGCTCTGTAATTGCACAGGTCGCTTAGCTGTGAGAGCAGCTCAGTAATGATGTTTATATGAGCACAGACAGTAGATTAGAGCACTCGTACTTTTACTTACTTACTTTTTTACAAGCTTTGTGAATGTTTTCTTTGTCTATATAAGTGCAGAGACACGAGTGCTGCAAAACAGGTGCAAGAAATACAATAAAATAGAAAGAGCACATGAGGAAGAGTGTGACTGTGTGAAATTTTGATTGAGGGAGAACAAAATAACTCGAGAGTGAGAGTGAGAAAATGAACAGGATAGCATTCATCAGCAAAGCCCTTCCCGACAGGAAAAGTGAAAACAGTGAGAATGGCATTGAACAATGCTCCCAACAATGTACTTCAGCTCAACCTCTTCTCAAGGATTTACAGCACCAACACTTAGCCTTAAAAACACAAATCTGAGTCCTGGTGATTCAGTCACAGAAGCATAGATCAAAAACACACATATTATTCGGTCACAGCCAGTAAAAGTTTTTCACTTCTCTGGTGTAAAATGGTGATAATCCTGCACTTAAAGCTACAACTTTGGAGATTCTATCAACTTTGACTGGAAAAACTTCAAGCTGCAGTTATTGGTATTATGTCATCTACCACTTGTTGCTGTATACTACTATCAGTGTAGGCAAAAAAAATTAAACTAGGCCTTGTAAATTTCTGGTGATAAAAATTCCAATCCCATGTGTACATATGTGCTATTCAAGCTAAACACGCCCAGAACACTCCCTGAGCAGATCAGCACAGAGGACGAACACAGACTTTGCTGGAACATGTTGGAGTGAGGCGTCTTAATGCAGCAGCTAAACATACTTATGGCAGGCTGCTCAAAGCAGAGGTGGTAAAGCCGTTTAGAGGCCCATTCATAATCTCATACCTTTTATTAGTCAGTACAATAGGAGCTTTTACCAGCCTTGGTACTGAATTTCAGTTGGAGTTTTTCTTTGGTGTGTATTGGCTAGACACCAAAAACAAACGGCAACAAAAATTTAAACACTAAGTTTGTTAAGTAGCTCTGCTGAATGGCCACCCACAGGTGCAAACTTTGCAGTCATCATGGAAAAGATGAAGGAAGCCTACTGAACCAACAGGTCCAGCAGCTATAGCTCTCAGGAGGAAGGCTTTTCCTTAATAACATTAGCAACAGCCAACTTCCCCTGCATAGGAAGGGTGTGTCAGGGAAAACAACATAACAAAGAGCGGATGAATGGATGGATGAAGGAAAGAAACGGCTGATCACTAAATATGTCTGACTGACAGTCTGCGGAGGAGGGGGCTGCAGCAAGGCCTTGGAAACTTCTGCTTGATAATGCACTTGACTGTTCATTGCAGCAGTGACTGTAATATCCTCAAAAGTTAACTGGAAAGCGTGTTAATACAATGCTGTTCCTTGAAAAGGGAAGGGCTCCGTTAACAGATGATCTGACATCAGGGCAGAGAGCTGTCGATATAGTGTTTACATAAACACAGTGTCTAAGATACAAGCCTGTAACACAGTTTGCCGCTATCGAGGAATGTGTGTGTATTTCAGAATGGCTATCATCTCTCTATCTAGAAAAGCTATACAATAATCAGAGCTTGCAAACCATAACCACCCATTAAGCATTTACATACCTTTTCCTAAGTGACATAGTAAATTGGATGTTACATGACCATCTCATATACTTCAAGTCTAATAAAACCATAAAAACACATTCAGCCACACCACTTCCAGCACTCGCCATTTCACTCTCATCTGCTCCAATCAGTCTGGCCTGGGTGGACAGGGAAAATATGCTCAGTGTGCACTCATGTACACCTCAGCAACCAATATGAATATCCTAAAAGATATTCAAAACAACTGCTCCCGTGAGCACTAATCTAATGTCAACAAATGGGCATTCTAGCCACATGACAGAGGACTTACATTACAACAAACCCCTCTAGGAAAACCAAACAGTGCTGTGTTATTCTTTCATTACATAAGTGTTGCATACAGACAAGGTTTCATCGCTGTACAAAGCAGCTAGTAAGAACAGAGAAAAGAATGTAAAAAACCTGACTTGGCTTAAGATTTTAGCTCAGAGTGTGCTGAACCTGACTTAAAAGATTACTTTCAGTCTGGGGTTTGTTTTCCTGGTTTTTCCCAATATGACGACTGTTTGAAACGAAGTGTTTTCCACTTGACTGTGTATGTATGTTTTGCAAATTACATAAACCCCTGCAAACAGGCTGAAAGACGTTTCCAAAACTGCAGTTCCTTGAACAGCCCCTTGTGGCTGACTCTAAAAGGGAGTCACTCCCCACAGACTCCCATGTTAAACTGCCTAACTTCAGCGATGAAATCAACACGTTTACAGCCTGGTACAAAAAATAGTTTTGATATTTATAGTTAATTTCCCCCTCCGTGAAAATTGTACTTGAATTGTTAAACTTTTTTTTCTTTTTCAAATTTTAGTAAGGGTTAAAGTTTGCATTATTAGGGGTGTGGGCACTTTGACTGACAGTTGGATGCCAACAGATGCACCTATAGCTGCTAGCTGTCTGCAAAGTGTCATCTCAGCTAATCTGAGTCCCTGAACTGGCCCTCTCAACTGTGTTTGCAGTGCTGGTGCCCTTTAGAATTAGTTAACAAATAATATGGCTTGCTGTGCAGTTAATTGTACTAACAGCCCATGCAAGAAGTCTGTGCACCAATTTAGGTGAAATTCTAGGTTTTTTATTTAAATATTACTTGGCACTAACCTCCAGGTATCTGTTTAGGTGAAATTCACTCATACAGATTTTGGATGCAACTTGCTAACTAGAGTCCAACCAATATAGGATTTTTAAGACAGATACAGATACCGATATTTGGTGACTTAAAAATCCAATATTCCGATATTCTGGACGATTTTTTTTTCCAGATACATGAAACATAAACATATTTCCCTAGCATTTTTTATGTGTAGTTATTTATTTACTCATTTGTGGTCTTCCCAACTCAGCTGGTTGTTGTGTTTGTTCCACAGACAGTATGAAAGATGGAAGTAGCTACCGTGACGTCACCCACTGGTTTCTGAAGTCCCGTTTTGAAGCCTCGAGATGAGCGTTTCTGCTGTTGCCATCTTGGTTACAAGATGTGTGACGAAGAGGGGCGTGTCTGACTGTGAAACCACTTGCTCATTGGTTAATGACTTTTGATTGACAAGTCATTAGTCAACGAGCGAGTGGAAAATACCACAACCAATCCAGAAAAAGGTTTTATTCAGTATGACACAAAATGAGTGACTAAAACCATGAACTCAGCTGCAAATGTTTACAGAGGTCAAGAAAGAAAGCCTTTTTCTCAGACTTCTACAGGACTAGAAGTCTTTTTGCAACCACAGTTATCGCCATCTGGTGCCCCTCAGGTAGAATGCAGGTTTTTAGGCACTTCCACATTGGCTTCATTTTTCCAACCAGGAAGCTACATAAATATTTATACTGTCTATGGTTTGTTCCAAACATGTGTGTTGCCAATAGGGAAGTTGCATAGTTCCCTCTGGTGGACAAACTATGCAACGTTAACACTCACAACATGGTTGAAGGGTGTTTCTCCAATCTCTTCTTTACTTTTTAAATTTTCATTTATCAGCTGTTATAAATGCCAATACCGATAGATTGACAAATAGGTAATATCGGCCAGTAATATCAGCCCACCAATGAATCGGTCAGGCTTTATTGCTAACTAGGTAATAACTTGGCACATGGTCATTTCTGGCTCCAAAAACACCTTCATGGAAAAGGCCATAATAACAGCTAATATCAAGGCTCCAAAACAGTGTTTCACAAAGCAATGAGTGACATGGCTCCCTTCATCTTTCCAATTAGAGTCAATGGTGTTCAGACATTTTGTACCACTTTTGACATGCATTCACAGCTCATGATACCAGGTGGGTAATTTCAGACATGAAGAGCTGGCAGATTATATTTACACAAAATCTGTTGTAACATAAGATATCACTTAAACAGTCTGGAGATTTGGAAACCTGTCATCTTGCAAAGTAATTTGAGATCGTAAGTGACTGCTGGTTATTAGATGTCAATCATCTTTAAATACTAATACAGCTATACTAAAAATAACGGAGTACTGACTCAACTATTTAAAACTGAAATCTGCAAAGAAAATACATGAAGAGAGTCACTGCCAAAAATGGGAGACTTAAAAGATTTCAAAATATTAAAAATAGCACTCTCTGGTTGACCAGTTGACTAGTTTCTATTTGCTATGTTGGCTGAATATATAAACTAAACTATATCATTTCAGATATTGCGGTGACTTGGCAAAAAGAATAAAAATATAGCAGATAAAATTACTAATCACTTATAACTGTACAACTCACACCTCAAGACAAAGCTATCCAAAGACATCGCTGCCTTCAAAAACAGAAGAGTTCGAATAGGATGATAAAAAAAAAACAAAAAAAAAACTAACGCAGCCTGTGTAAATGTGACAGTGGTAATGCCTTCTTCAACTGTATTCAGTGTCTCTGGGCTCTGGGAGAAATGAGTCGATCCAGTTTTCACATCCCCTGCCTCCTCTCACCCATTCACCGGCTTCCTGGCCACCATCAATAGCTTTCAACCATTACTGATCATTTACTGTCATTCAACCACTTACTGAGTCAGTGGGGGCAGATGCTGCTCCCAGAGACCAGAACAACAGTCGCTGATGTCCAGAACTAATTTAAGACATAGTAACATAGCTGAAAGCCACACAGGCGTCATGAAAACACCTCTTATCTTTAGGTGTTGTGACTCATGACGTGTTGGACAGCAGTTGAGCAAACAGGCGTCGACTTCACTGCAAGGTACGCACGTCCCTCATGGAATTCTATATTTGTGCCTTCACACACACACCAGGTTACAGGGGACCAAAAATATACACACAATGTATATTATAAAATATACAAATACTATAATTTCAGTAGTAGTAGTAGTACTTTTATCAGTCCTTGTGCCTAATTATATTACTAACAATCCAATTACAGACAAATGAATCACTTGAAGAACAGGTAGAACAACAGATCTGCTAAACAAAGAGAGACAAAGCTTACGCTGTGCCAAAGAAAATACAAGAAAGAGATGTGATTAAATCATAAAAAGAGACAGATGAGAAGCAGCAGGGCTGTGCATAAGGCAGCATGTGGTTAAGTTCTTGACATGTTTGGCTAGAGACCAAATAGCTGACGAAGGAGCAGCGGTTAAAACAGTGACATGGACATAGCTTTAAAATGACTTGAATTCCAGTTATGCTTTATTTATCACGAACAGATGTAAAAGTGATATTGACCATGTCAAAATTATTAATCACTTTGGTGCCTGGTCTCTACATACACTGATTTATTGTTTTTGATTTGTTGATTTATTGGTATCAGAGATTAAAGTTGGTTCTAGAAAGTGTGTGCGTGTGTGCTATCTTACAGCAGTGGGGGTGTTGGGTGCTGTGCGTCTGCGTAAGGAGAGGCGTTGCTGGCTGCGCAGTGAGAACCTGCGGAAGGACTCCCTGCTACGAGAAGCCAGAGAGCGCAGGGAGTTGGTTCTCTTGAAGTCCCCGGTACCGTCCTCTCCTCTGCCTCCCCTCTCCACCGAGGTGGACAAAAAGCTGAGTGCCCCGTGAAGGGAGCGACGGACATTTCCCACCCATCCTGACACCTGAGAGTGAGCCACTGATAGCTTGTCCCCGAGATACTCCATCACAACTAATCAATGGCAGGACCTGCTGTGTCTGAACGGAGCCCGTGAGCTAAGCTGTGACTCTTGCTGTTGCAGCAACAGGAATCATTAGAGTCTACTTATGCTGGAGAGATGGCAGTCCAGGGATGGTGGCCTATGTATTCAATGACGCATGCTGCAGGGTCAATACTGCAGCGGTGTATAAGGTGACAGAGAAAACGACAGAGCTCAGCTCAATGTAGTGATGTTGGTGGCATCTGCTGCTTACAGCACTGCAGCACAGACGGTGTCTGAATGTTGCAGGACAGAGAATCTCCCCAGTTTCTTTACTAGATGTCCTGTCTGCAGGGCAGTTCCACTTTAGACATCAGGACTCTTGTTTCAACTCATCACTGTCAAGGCTCCAGGCTGTCGGCCTTAAGTGAATTGCGAAGCTTTCTAATGTCTATTTCGATGCTCACAAGATATGCCTGCTATGATATTCCTGGCACAACACCCAAGTGGGCATGTAAAGGTTATGTAAGGTCACCACTTAATATAAATTATACTGAAACACTGCTACACTGTCTTCCAACAGGTTTTAAGACATGTTCTCTGGCTTCAAGTACATAAAGTACCACTCAAAATAGTAAAGTAAAGAAATGACCAACAGTAATGATGAAAATCACATCCTCAATATACCATCTATTTGGCGAAACATTCACTTATGTCAATGCTCTGTGAGACCTCTTCCAATTCACTGAGTGAGAGCCTCTCTGTCCTCATCTGAGCGTAAACTATAGCCGACCTGATGCTCCCTCACAGCCGATGTTAATCTTTTTCTCCCGAAACATGGCTCTGGTTAAAAGTTGTTAAATCTGTCCATCCAACTAGGCTACATCCTCATATTGCACAGAACTATTCTATCTTCTGGCAAAAAGCTGCGAGGAGAAATGGTGCAGGACAGCTGGTAGGCAAAAAGAAAGCTGCTATAGTCATTCGTATTCCATGAAGAAAACCAGAGGGCAACCAACGCAGAGCCAAAAAAAGGGAACTGAAGAGAGTGCTGCGGTAGAGGGATCAGATCCAGAGGAGAAAAATTTTGTTTTTCTCCCCTCGCCTTTTTCTGCAGGTATGGGCAGGTAGGGGAAAATGCGCCAGCCAAGCTGCTCTCTGTAGTCAATGTTACAGGACTTACCATCAAGGAGAAACTGGGTGGAGAGAGGGAGTGTGGGACAAAGCCAGAGAGAGTGTGAGAGAGAGAGAGAGAGAGAGAGAGAGAGAGAAAATGGGAGGTCCCTGATTCAGAGCAGGGGGGAGAGGGGAGGGTGATATATGTTCTGCGGTGCTCTGTCGCTCCAGCTTGACTCAGCTGCAGGAAACGACGGCAGAGTGACACAGCCAGAACAGTAAGCATGAGGACACCATGTAGAGGGAAAGAAAAGACAGAGAAAAGGTTTCATATATGAGGACAGCTCAAATTAAAACAGAAAGGGAAAGCTGCAGAGAAAGTGAGGATGCTAAAGTGTGATAGAATCAGATAGGAATGAGCACAAGTGTGTGATCATATTTAAGAGAAAACTATAAATAGATGGATTAGACAGGCATGAGAAAGACAAGAGAAAAGACAGGTGTGGCTCTAGTGAAGTGGAATTGTACTGTATCCACATCAACCAGTTTGTCAGCACAATGTGGCTGAAAGCACCAATCACAACAGGCAACTGAATGTTTGTTTAAATCTCACCCATAGTCAGACTCATGCAAACATCACAACAGACTAAAGAAAAAAATTTCCTGACACATGCTGACAACTTCAGCTAGTTTCTGCCAGTGAAACTGTACCTTAAATAAAAACACAGTGGGCCACTCAGACACACTTCAGAGAGTTAACCTCAGAGCAAACTGGGGCAGAGGGACTCAGAAAAGCTTAATCTCTGCCCACATACGCCCCCTACTGGTAATCTGATTAATGTTTCTTTGAAGTGCTGTGCTAAAGGTGAGTGTGCTCTGAGGTTCCCAGGTTCCAACAGCATGCAAACTCTCACATACTCTTTAGCCTCAAAATTACTTCCACTTCCTGCGTGTTTCAACAGAAATAAGTTAAATATTTGTTAAAGATTTCACATCTGCAGTTTTGGGTGGTAATTTTTTTTAATTATAACCCTGGGGTGTGTTGAAATTATATTTTGTAGACTGAACAAAATTTAAAATTAGGGATGCAGTGATATGTTGGCTGATATCAGCCCGGCTGACTGAAATTAACATCCTGGTACATAGGATGACATTTACCAATTTCAGTGGCTGATATTTATCAATTTTGCCCTGGCTAAAAGGCTGTGAGACGAAGAGCTGACACTCTAAAACAGCAATTTTTATAATGATTATAATTTTACCTGGCAAAAGGGGTTGAAAAATAACTATCAGTATCAACATCAGCTATTGATCAAATTCTTATTTTAAACATCAGTACTGGCCCAGAATTTTAAATATTTAAATATTTAAAATAAAAAAAATAAAAAAACAAACACACACAAATCACAAATAGCTAACTACAATTTTAAGCTCTCTTGATTGATATTATTCCAACTATTGGTTTACAAAGAAAGTATCAGGGTATAAACACATCATTGCTCCCTTTTCGTCCAAATATTCCTCATCCAAGTACTGAACACGATCTGCTAGGAAGTGACTCATAGCTGCTCATCTCTTCCCCTATTCTGACCTCATCACAGCCAGAAACCCAACCAGCAACTACAGGAAGGAGGTGAAATAGGATGCAGCTATTGTACATGCAGTCTACTGTATATGATACGAACCAACTATTCCTACAGCATTATACAGGAGACATATACTTCTTATAAAGAAACACTCATAAGTTGTGCTGTCACTTACCCAGAGGCAATAAGGAGTAAGACAACATGACCACATGTACAACACAGCTCTCTGCCCGGAGCCCATCTTCACTCTGCTGCACTCACCAGCCTCAGACCCTCACACTTAAACCAGTGATGTCACCACCCAATCATCATCTCATGTCTCTGAGTCTATAGGAAAGTAGTGTTTTCAGATATGCAGCAACTCTTAGAGATGTTGCCTTTCAAATATTTTTTATAATGTTTACAAATCCTCAACATCTCAACTAGATTTAATAATCACTCCTTTCTGGTTTATTTTTCATTACTATATGTTTTATAACATGTAAAACAGCCATGTTGCTGTGTATAAGCCTTGGTATTTGTGTTAATGTTGCTTCATTCATATACTGATGATTTTGTCCCATTTTACAAATCAAAGTATTACATGTTGAGATCCTGCTACTATCACTGAAATACCACTGCAGAAACCATGAATTCATTACCTTACCTGAAATTTTTTTTTTTTTTTTAAGAACTGAACAATTGTGCCATTTTATCAGCTTCATACATTTGAGGATTTGCTACTATTTTTTTCCTAAGTCATAATAACCTGAATGCCAATCCGGTTTTGGATCATGATGAATAAAAAATGTTTTTAACTTTTGGAAACCTATTTTTCTCCAATTCACAGCAAGGTCAAATTCAGCAGTGACACGGGGCAGCTGTTAGAAATATAAATGTCTGTATTAACATAATCAGTTGTGTTTTCTTTGCAGTGTTTAAAAGGTGCTACTGACAGAGGCAAATGCATTCAAAGTCAGTGTAATACAATTACAACATTCAATCTCTGATTATTTTACTGTCTTTACGACAGTTTTTAATGTTAAGTGCAGATGTCTCTAATCCAGTGGATATTCTACAATGTTGTCCGAGCTGCAATGTAAAATTGTGCACCTTTTTGAAAATTGTGTATTCTTGCGTCTTATTAAAGTATTATAATTAGCTCCACAACTGACACCCTTCAAAACAGCAGAGTAGGTTCAACATCTTTTTTTTTTTTTAAAGCACAAGCACTGGAAATGGCAACAAGGAACCGTACACATACCAGGAAGGGTGATGCTGGCAAACTGAAACACAACCACTAGATGGTGGTAATGACCTTGAACTTGTGGTGACTCAATCTGATCGCCCTGAGCAATTGTAAGGCACAACAGACTGTACTTCTGGGTTCATAGTGCAGGCCTTCAACCTGAGCCTACAATTACAGTCTCAGTGACAAAGGGCAAACTGAACACAACCCTGTATAGCACATAAACACTGTCCATGCTTAAATGTAATAACAATATGAGTGTGTGTGTCTGTAATTTGTACAGGCACATTTGTTTATACATTTTAAAATATAAAACCGGAATTACCACCTCTGTTGCCTCCACCAACCATTCAAGTTGCTGTTTACATTCATGTCTGTCCACACTTAACCTGTGATATTAAAACAATTTATCTCATTAGACATATATGTAAAATTTAACATATAAATAGGCCAAGATATCTTAAGTTATGGCCAAAAAAGTGTTTTATGAGGTCACAGAGACCTTGACCTTTGACCACCAAAATTAAAATAAGTGTATCACTGAGTCCAAGTAAACTTTTGTGCCAATTTTGAAGAAATTTCCTCAAGGTGTCCAAGAAATACCAGCTTCATAAGAATGGGACATGCATATATGTCCAGGCAGCATTACGGTCCCGACAAAGCCTGTCGCCAGCATAGAGGCATAAAAATAGACGTGAACTACAAGTTTATAACTAAGTGTAAGTTGTACCCAATCAGAATTGAGTAACAAAGTCAAACAAATAGCTGCAGAACACATGATCATTACGGGCCATTTCACTTCACAGGTTTCCCTGAGCCCTGTAGACAGGTTTCTGATAAATGAGCAGTGAACATGCACTTAATGACCATTTGTCTGAATCAATCCTGAAGAACAGGCCTGAGAAGATGTTTGGACACCACTTCCCTAGAATGTAACGTGGGATGGGCAAAGGTGAGTCTAGGCCATCCATGCCTTCAACATTAGTCACCAGCTCTTTACTGTGTGAGCCCAGCAGCATTTAACCTCAGTCAGCTAACCACATTCCAGTACTGTCTTCAGTGCATGAGACACACATACAGATACACAGAGCTACACACACAGCATCGTTCTCACTAAAAGCCACACAGATTTCCCTTCCTGTTTCCACACAGCTGAGTGGGAAACACTCGAAATGAAAACAGTGATTTGTAAGAACGGGCTCAAAGCCAGTTATCTAACTGATCCAATGGCTTGAGCAGCATGTTTAAATCTCACCGAGTAACATCTACACAGTTTTGCTGGTCCAGAGAGTGAGCTGCAGCCTGACTCACCCAGCTGTGCCTGTTCTCTCTGTGGGCACTGCGACTCCTCATCCTTGAAAGGCTTCCCTCCGCAGGATTACCAGCAGGAGCCGATCGCCGTGACACACTCCGAGACCGCAACCTGTTCAACTCCTGTCAACATAAAGGGACCAAAGTGAACTACAACATCTCGTAATAGATACTTCCATAAAACAGGACAGAAGCTAGACAGAGTAAAGTGAATGAACTTTAGTCTATTAAAATGTAAAGACTTTTTAGGTGTCAGTTTGTTGCATTTTTCTGAAGTGTGACTGTAATTTGGACATGTAATTTTTAATGGTGGGGTATTTATTACCCCCAGCAATGGAATGACACTTGTTCAAACAGAAGTACAGATCCTTAAGGGAACAGGAGTATGTCTAAGTAAAATTAACCACAAATGTATTTTTTTTAATTTAGAGCAATTGTTTGACTAATTCGAAAACATTTGCATAAAAAGCTTATGGTGAATACTGTAATAATGGAAATGTCATTACACTGTTATG
This sequence comes from Paratilapia polleni, assembly GCA_015106735.1. Classification (NCBI taxonomy): domain Eukaryota; kingdom Metazoa; phylum Chordata; class Actinopteri; order Cichliformes; family Cichlidae; genus Paratilapia; species Paratilapia polleni. Next base: position 39,781 of record VUQI01007800.1, on the reverse strand, counting down.
CCTCCGTGACAGCCATAGCCTGAGGCACTGTCTTTTTTGGATCAACCCATTCTTGTGAATGCAATATCTCAAGAAATGCAAGTTATGAGAATTTAGTGATAAAAGGTCCAATGTTACTGCCACAATCACAAATCCCATTGTTGGTTGTAACTCAACAATATATAAACTAACTGTGACAAAAATTCACAAATTTCTAATAAGATAAAATGGAAAAAGTGATGACATTTTATATCCAAAGGTTCAAATGTCAACTTCAATGTGAGACATTGAGTAACGTGTGTTAAAAAAAGCTTTGACTGTACATTTTATTTCATACGGTTTTGTTTTGGGAACTTGATAAGCTATTAATATGACAGGGAGGAGAATACATGATACAACCTAACTCTTAAGAAGCCATATTTATGTTTCAGATGGTTGACTTGGTTTGTACTTACCGATATCTACAGGAACAGATTGTTTTGTGAGATGTTACAAAATTACATGTATTTTGAGAACACTGGATGTCTGTATTTGATAATCTGACTCTGAGTCCATTTGAACTGACAACTTAAAAAACTGCCAACCTGATTTCAACAATAACAAATAAAAAAGGAATTATACAGTATTAATTAGCACCTCTGGAAGTGATGAATGGATCTGTGTCACTCACCTGGGACCCCTGTGATCTCCTCTGGCTCTGGGCCTCTCCCCTAATGTCCTGAGGCGGTAGCTCTCTAGGTAACCAGATCTGCTCTGCAGGAGTATTGCTGGGGCGTCCCCCGAGGTAGTTACTACTTTTAACCTCTGTCCCAGCAAAAGGGGCCAAGTGGAGTGGCTCATCCAGGAAAGCAGACCAAGGCCCCTGTGAAGTTGGGATGCGTTCCTCCTGACTGAGAAGGAGCTGTTCTGGACTAAGTTTGTTGGCATGTTTTCTAGATTCAGTCCTAGGTTGGTCCACAGACATCTCAACTGACCGTAGCTCCCATGGGTCATGAGGAGGCGTTGTCCATACTGGGCTTGAGAAACCAACTGAAGTCTGTGGAGGCATCTTCCAGCTAACATCTCTTTCAGTTGTAGGCTGCAAATTACCACCAAACTCAGCATTTAGTCCCTGAATACCTGACAAAGAAAACAAGTCTTTACTAGGGGAGAGCTGAGCTTGAGATGTGAAGGAGTCTATGTCAAGAATGGCAGACTTGTAAGGCTCCTTCCAGCGTGTTGCAGGATCACTGCGTTGAGAAGTAGCCTTAGACATTGGATCATTTCTGAGCACAGAGTCCAGATCAAGAACTTTGGGTCTAAGAGGTGATGACTCCAACTTTAGCCTCTCCTGCTCCTCTTTCCTTTGCTTCTCTTTTAGTCGCTGTCTCTCTGCTTCTTGTTTTTTGGCTATGACTCTCATCTTTTCTGCCTCCTCCCTCTTCTGTGCCTCCTCCCTTTCGATCTTCTCCCTCAGTCTGCATTTTTCGAGCTCCACAATTTGTTGTCTCTCCCTCTCTGCCTGCTTTTGCTTTTCAAACTCCAAAAGCTGTAATCTCTCCAACTCTTTAAGTTTCTCTAAATCCTCCTTCCTCTTCCTTTCTTTCTCCAGTTCCTGTTGTCTCAGCCTCTGGTTTTCTAATTCCTCTCTCTCAATGTCTAGCTGTCTCTGTTTCTCAAGCTCCTGAATTTTTTGTCTCTCCCTCTCTGCCTGCTTTTGCTTTTCAAACTCCAAGAGCTGTAATCTCTCCAACTCTTTAAGTTTCTCTAAATCCCCCTTCCTCTTCCTTTCCTTCTCCAGTTCCTGTTGTCTCAGCCTCTGGTTTTCTAATTCCTGTCTCTCAATGTCTTGTTGTTTCTGTCTCTCCCTTTCTAAATCTCGTTGTCTCCGTTTTTCCAGCTCTCTCTGCTTCTCCCTCTCCATCTCTTTCTGACGCTCCTTCTCCACCTCCCTCTGTCTTTCTTGCTCTTTTTCAAGCTCTTTTATTCTTAACATTTCCTGCTCTAATGCCATCTGTCTCAACTTCTCTGCCTCTTCTTGCTCCTTTTTCTGTTTTAGTCTCTGCTTCTCAAGCTCCACAAGCTGCTGCCTTTCCTTTTCTTTCTGCTTCTGTCTTTGAAATTCTAAGAGTTGCTGTCTCTCCAGCTCCTTTTGCCGCTCTTCCTCCCTTTTTTTTTGCTGCTCTTTTTCACGTTGTCTCTCCAATTCCTGCATTTTCTCTCTTTCAGTCTCTCTCTGTCTCTCTAGTTCTCGCCTTTTTTCTTTCTCAAGTTTCCGCTGCTTCTCTCTTTCAAGTCTCTGTCTCTCCCTCTCCAATTCTTGCACCTTCTCAATCTGTTTCTGCCTGTCCAGTGCATGCTGCTTCTCCTCAAATTCTTGTTTCTCCCGTTCAAATGCCTTCTGTCTTTGCCTTTCAAATTCTCTTTGCATCTCCCTCTCTTTCATTCGTGCAAATTCTAAATGTGCTTGTTTCTCTATTTCCAGCTGTTTCTGTTTTTCCCTTCCGAGTTCTTTCATCTTAGCCTTCTGCCTTTCTTTTTCCTTCTTTTGCACCTTTTTCTTTTCAGCTTCTATCCTTTCCTCTTCACTCTGTTCGTCAAAGGCTGATCTGATCTCCCTGGGTGGCTTGGGGTTCCTCGTCGTCAACTCTTCGAGTTGCTCTTGAGATGGAGTGGATTTTCCAAAAGGATCATCTAAAAACAGATTCCCCCTTACTGGAAGACTCATCCCTTGAGTCCCTCCCAGGACAGACCTCCCAAAGGAATCATCAAAGAGAACAGTCATGTCTCCAGTGTTTGTCCCTGCACCCCCAAGAGAAACTGGTTCCTGTATTTGTCCGGTTAAAGCAAAGTAGGTTGCCCTGGGTTTTGTAATTTCTTCTGCCTGCAGCATTTTCAGGCGTTTAGGGGCTGCAGCCACTTCCTCCTGCTCTGCTACTCTTTGTCTCTCTCTGTCCTTATCTAAAGCCACTTGGCCTTCCCTTTGTGATTCCTTTAGCATCCCTTTATCCATATCTATATCTTGGTTGAGCCCAGTAGTGGTCCACTTCTGTAAAGCTCCTATTCTCAGATATCGTGGCTGCGTTTCAGGCATCACTGACAAAGGTGGATGTTCTTCTGCAGCACCAGTCCTTTCTGCCATGGGCCTGCTCACCTCTGAACGTCTGGAGCGGAGGGTCATGGCCTTATCCTCCCACTGAGCTGATGGGACCCTCTCACTCACTGCTCGGTTCTCTTCAACTGCCTGCACTGTGTCGAAGGCATGTAACACCGGCAGAGGTCTTGACAGAGATAAAGGTTGGCTGTACGCAGCAGTGACCAGAGTACCATCATTTTCTGCGATTCCTCTCTTAAACAGTGACGGGCTGCTGGCCATGTTAACAGATGCACCCTCGTCCATCATCAGCACGCTGTGCCTCTCTACAATATTTTCAAATAAGGATGCTCGCACTGTTTGGACTCCACTGCCAGCACCGCTTTCCTTGGAAATGGCACCAAATGCCTGTTCTGCTTCAGGCCCTTCAGGTGTAGGGACCTTTTTGAGCTGCTCTTGGGAGTCTTTTAAATCCAAAAATGTCTTCTGGTCACTGGGAGTGATAGCTTGCTCTTCAGCCTGGGGAAATTGAGAGATATACTGGGAATTCTTAAGTGACAGCAGCATGCTTGCAATTTATTGTCTAATTATTGATTTGAGAAGCTATTTACTTAATTTCCTTCAGATGGAATAATTTGAAAGAAATA
>VUQI01007800.1:5905-19382 GCA_015106735.1 Paratilapia polleni | reverse complement strand
CAGAGCCCAGACTTATTATTGAAGCAGTGTGGGATCATCTTGATAGAGAACGGAACAAATGGCAGCCAACATCCAAAGAAGAGCTTTGAATGTCCTTCAAGAAGCCTGCTTAAGAAATTACAAAAAAAGCTGCCTAAGAGAGTTCAGGCTGTGTTGAAGAATAAAGGTGGTCATACCAAATATTGAACTTTCCAGCTTGTTTTAATTGTACAGATTCTGCGTTTGCCTTATATACTGTATTTTCATGTATGTTTGCATGTCTCAATAAATCGCTGCATCGATTTCCCATTTTCCCAACAAAATATAAAAAAATCAGGGGTGGCTCAAGACCTTTGCACAGTACAGTTGTGTATGGTTCATTCTGAACTGTGTGTTGAAGTTTTTTTCTTACCTCCCACATGCAGACAGTTAAAAAAGCAGGGTATTTTTTGCCCACGAGTTTCAACACTGGTAATGAAAGGCAGTGCAGACCACAGGAGTTTGTAACACCTTCTGGGAAAACGTAGAAATACTATTCCAGTATGAGTATTCAGATATTTCACTAAAAAGAAACAACAGGGGAAAAAAGTCAAATAACATTACAGAGTCAAAGGGCTGGGAGCATCCCAAACAGATTAAAATCAGTTGTATTTACAGTTTGTTTATTTTACTTGACCAAATTCCACAAGTAAACATTATGAGGAGCTTATGCCACCATTAAATCCATCCTCTCGTATTACAGTATTTTTAAGCGGTGGCGCTTTATCATTGTAAAGTATCTAAACATGTCTTACCACAAAATCTAATGCTGCACATTGCGGCCCCATAGTCCCCATGTGTGCGGGCCACCGCTGCCTTCACTGCCGCTGAAATTGCTCGGTCGTCGAGCAGCAACAGGTGGCTCCTGTCTGACACGTTGACTTCGCAGAGTAAATACCTACCGGCAGAAGATGTACCGTCAGAAAAGAACCATGAACGCACACGCTACTGCAAATAGTATATGAGGAGCACACTTTACCTCGACTTCAGTCGCACCATTGCTGCTTTACTCTACTTCCGTTGGAACTTCCGTCAACAAAGCTCGGACAAGCGCTAGCGCCACACGCTGGACAATAGTATGTAATGTATATTTGACACTATAAACGGGGCAGCACGAATTTTCAGATGCCTGTTCAACAACACATCCGAACAATAAAGTAAAAGGTAATATTACTCCACAAGCAGAAGAAACTTTTAGAAAAGATTACACGGTCCTTTTTAAATCAGATCACTCCTGTGTGTTAGAAGTTACACAATGCAAGGCGCTTATAAAGAAACGGGAAGAGCTGGGCATTAAACCATTCATACCCCATCGGTAACTATGACAACCTCCATCGTTCTCAGCCAATCACAGCCTCGCTTTACCGTCTCCCTAATGCGTTTCACGCCATCTTGATATTATCCACCTAGTTTGTCAAGTCGCTCCTGAATTTATAAGCACAGCAAATCTTTTTATTATTGCCACGGTGTCCAAAAATGAACGGTTCTCGAAACAAACCGTTACAAACAGTCGGCAAGGGGCAGACAGACGCAGACGCCGGCTTGGAGAGCAACCACAGGGACAGAAAGAGTGGCGGAGGAATGCTGAAGAAGCTGAAGTCCAGGCGCAGCCAAACGGATAAGTGGCCTGTGGTCACAGAGGATGAACTCCGGGCTCTAGGAAGAGATATTACCCCGGACCATGTCCTGGGTCTCCGGGCTATTACGGAAGGTATGTTCTGCAAACCTTAACTAGCCCTATGCTAAAGGGAGTAAAATTGCATTGCTGAAGTACTTATGTACTTTGCTAATTGTGGCTAACGTTAAGCAAAGGGGTTTAAGAGCAGTCGACCAAAGGGTGCGTCTACGAAATATGTTCAGTAGTAGTAATTGTTCTACATGTGTTATATTAGTTACTCAGACAACACAAAGTTTGCTAGGTTTTTAACAAAAATGTTCCCAAGGGCGCAAGTAGGTATTTGGAGCCCCATTCGCAGCTTTGTTCAGGGCACCCCGTGTTAAAAGCTGCACTGGGTCAGGGGGGGGGGGGGGGGGGCAAACAGCTGAAAACCCATTATGGCCTTATAAACTTGTTTTGGCAAGTGTGTTTGGTAGATACACGTGCAGTTATGTTTCTTTTCATTCCTTTCCAAATGCAGATGTGGTGACTAAACTTTTAGACTTATTTTGTCCTCCACTTATTTCTGGGGGAATATCAGTCTTCACCATCTTGATCACTTCTATTAATTCGGTTACTATAAAGCACACAGTTTAGTTTCTGACATGGCTGCCTGCTTCTGCTCGTGCATGAGCATTTGATCCTTTGTGTTCATCACTATGATGGACCCGCTTTACACTCAGTTATGCGATCAATTGGTAGATTAAAAGCTTTGAGCACCTCTAAGTACTTCATTTGGGTCATTGGCTTCTTTCCATTTGATCTCCTGAGGTTTCGTCACCTTCACCCGACTAGTAACCGACCTGCTTGAACCCACTGATGGTTTGTCATCGGACACCCAGTAGACTACAGCTGCAGCTAGTGACTAATGCCTTCAGTTGTTTTTGGCCTTTTTCTGGTGCAGACAACAATGACCGTACTTCTCCTCTATCTCACTGCAATTTGTTTCAAAGCTAGGAGCATGTGCTACAGCATTGCTCATCACTACTGCAGTTTGCAGGGGCTAGAAAACAGATACTCAAAGGCTAGTTGCTCATTAAGTGCAGTCTCAGTTCTCTAACTAAAGTTAAGCCTTTGTGCTTGAAACAGTTGTGTGACTCTTAAAAAGCCATTAGATGCATAAGAAATTAAACAAACAGACCTCTGTTTTCTAGTAGTTGCTTGCTTCCTGTCAGTTAACCCTCTGAGGTCTAACTGAGGATTTATGCTTCAGCAGGAAATCTACTCCGTAGGTAGGTCGTAACCGCAAACCTCTCTGAAACCCTGCGACGTAACCTGACATGCACCTGCCTGGAAATGTAACAACACGTTGCGTCGACACAGCCTGCAACTACACTACTCTATAAAGATTCACCACAGAAGTCTAAATCAGCCTTCAGTCATAATTGGTGATGACCCCCAACCCTAACTCTAACCTTAGGCAATGAGAATGTCATTTTTGTTTTTATAAAATTCTTCTCCCAAGTCTTGCCAAACATGGAATAAAGAAAATGATCATTTGAACTGACACACATCAAAAACTGTTTACATTATTTCCAAAAAAGTATTTTTGCCTTTCTACAAAATATAGGGTCAGGGTAGAGTTAAGGTTAGGGTTACTACCTCAGACCTCAGAGGGTTAATCTACTCACCTACAAGTTGATTGTCTATGCTTAACGCACATTTTATTTTTCACATTCCAGACTATCTTTGCAAACCTGAAGATAATATCTACAACATTGACTTTACACGTTTCAAAATCAGAGATCTTGAGACGGGGACAGTGCTGTTTGAAATTGCCAAACCTCCTAACAGCGGTAAGTGATACATTAACATTTGCCTATATACACCAAGCTTGACATTATTAAAATCTGGGAGAGATCTGCATGAATTGCAGAAATGATGACACATGCATGCAGACACGTTAAAGCTGTTCAGTTATACCTTTCAGGTATCATATGTTCAATAAGGTCCAGTGTTGCTTCTATGCAAAGCTCTTACTCTGTATTCTTACTTTTATTTCAGTAGATAATTTTATCAAAGAACAAATTCTCACATGAGGGTACCAATGATTAGTAATACACTCTGTGCTTACATTAAGATTCTTAAGCGTTAAGTGTTTCCTTAACACGTTAATTTAATTGATTTTACACCGCTGTTTCCATACCATACTCAGTCAGTTTTATAACAGCTTTCTGAGGATGTTGGGGGGGATGATAATAATTTCAAAAGACAGACAATATGTATATTTCAAAAGCTACAATAAAGCATGTATGCCAGTCAGCTGAATTAGTCTTCTGTATCAGGTCCTGTGGAGAATGAAGAGGAGAGTGGAGATGCAGATACGAGTGCAGGGCGTTTTGTCAGATACCAGTTTACACCGGCCTTCCTAAAACTCTGCACGGTTGGTGCAACGTGAGTAAATGGACTGTAACAATGTAACTTCATAATGATCAGCCTTGTCTGTCTTTTAAAAATTGTTTCCTTTTCCCTCTCTGCAGAGTGGAGTTCACAGTGGGTGATCGGCCCATTAACAGCTTCCGTATGATTGAGAGGCATTACTTCCAGGGACGCCTTCTCAAGAATTTTGACTTTGACTTTGGCTTTTGTATTCCTAACAGCTGCAACACATGTGAACACATTTATGAGTTTCCACAGCTTCCAGACGACCTCAGTAAGTTCTGCTCTGTTTTGTTCACGTTAATGGGATCCGTATTTACATTTATATGTTCTTTGATGGTTTGTCCTCTTCCTTTTCCAGTTCGCCAAATGGTGGCACACCCCTACGAGACCAAATCAGACAGTTTCTACTTTGTGGATAACAAACTCATCATGCACAACAAGGCAGACTATGCCTACAATGGTGGTCTGTAATACCTGAAGGAGGGAAAAAGGATGCAATACCTCCCTGGAGACAGACATCCTGGATTATACCCCTCAGTGAAGAGGGCAGGGACAGAAGTGTTCTTTCTTCTGCATAATGCAGCACCATACTCCAAAAAAAAGACAATACAGACCATATCTGCCTTCATATGAAATCATGGATCCATTCATCAGTACCTCACAGAGCTCAGTTTCTCAGACTCAGAGGGGATGTTTAATTCTGTTATGTGTGACTGAAACCTTTTTGGTCTCCTTTTCAGTTTGTCATACATGTATCATGTAACTACTTGAACACTTTCGCCTTAAGTTTCTTGCTGTCTCTGCTGGAAAGGGACAATTTGAGTTACAGACCTCTCATGGCAATGCTTATAGGTTGTGTTAGTTGTATTTCATTTACTTACAGATGTAATTTTTTTTTTTTTTTTTTAAACTGAACTACCTTTTACAAGTGACAATTGTGATTCTTTTATGGAAAAGCAAGCATTTACTAGATGTTTCTGCAGTATTGTTTTATTAAGATTAGATGTAGCATTTTTTTTAGTTTGATTCCTCTTTAGTCATGAGTTGTGAGCCATTGCTACTGTTTGTGTCAGATATTTAAGCTTGGTGTTCATTTTATGAGTACAAGTAGACTGAGCTCTTATTTAGTAGAATATCCTTTAATTCAAAAATGGCATGCGCTCTTTTTATAATATAGGGTGTGATATTCATTCTGCTAAAGTCTGTTACATTTTTATAACAAAACCTTTTACATCTCTTTGTTCTGTCAGACTCTGGGATAGCAGTAGAATCTAGCTATTAGACTTTAAGTGTCTTTCTTTATGTGCCGTCCATGTCCAAAAGTGTTTGTTTTGCCTTCTTTGTCCACACCAATGTGCAATTGCACAGTTACTTCATCCTTCATATTTGTCACAGCAGCACTGTGAATCCCGCTCTCTAGCAGCTGAGTTTGGCCACAAGTGTGGTATACCTATTAATCTGGTCCCTGAGAGTCTGTTCCTCTCCTTTGAGGTTAGGTTCTCAGTTTAATAATGAATACCCCAGCAGCACACAACGTGACAGTACAGAGGGGTGTAACTTGGTAGTTGATCTATTATTAATGAGTCACTAAGGTGCAGTTGTTCACCTGTTTAATAGATGATACTGGAGATTGTGCAGATTTTAACCCGTTTACTACAAATTGTGTCATTTTAAATTCTACACTAGTTTCCAGTGTGTACATTTACAATCCAATGCGATGCCAGCTCTGCTAGAAGGCCTACCTTACTTGTAGGAGAGGTGATTTACTGTCATGCCCTGAATTCTATAATGCTGAAAAGTTGTCTGTAATTTATTTAAAATGGCAGCAGTTAAGAGTTTGAAATTGGTCCCCGTGATTTCCAGTGTGATTTCCAGTCACAATATCCAAAATCATTTCCTAGTTCCATTTGTTTGATTTTTAGGTAACTGAAATGAATGCCTGTAAGGCAGGAAATAATAATGAAACCTCGCAAATGGTTTAAAGTGTATTTGGCAATGTGCATTTAAGTCATGCATTAATGCATCTGGGCTTCCTCCTACTGTACTGTTATCATTGATTCCATGTGCCTTGAATCCAGGTGTTGAGATGTGTTGGGAAGTGAAATTATCTCCTCATGTTGCATTCTTTTTCTTCATTCTTGTAGCGCTACAAGTATAAAACAGGATGTTTCCCTCTTTAGCTACTGTACATTTTACAATGAGGAAGAATCAGTGACACCACATTATGTGGCCCATTAATAACCACAACAGTTGGGATGTCAGGCACACTTCTCGACAACTGTGCCCTCATTTGTTTGTAAGTTGAAGTCGATGGATGTATCTCTGACATAAGCAGTTTTTGGACTCTTTCTGTAACCTGCTGCATGGTCACAGATTTTTTTACCGGCTAGTTTTACAAATGATGTTTGTGTCTTATCCAATTTGCTGTAAATAAAAAAAAAAAAGAAAAATGACTGAATGAGATGGGAAGTACTTTATTTATCCCATATTTGGGATTCTTTTGTTACAGCAGTTGAAATGATGATGAAATAATAATAATAATTTCTGGCAGATGCCTCTCTGTCAGACAGATAGTTATATTGTGGTATGAAAGATGTCCTGTATCAGCAAGGACAGATAAGCTGCCTGTCCAGTAAGTGGTTAAGAGGATGGTCAGGATTCCTCTTCACCACAGATTCTGAAGTGTCCAGTTTGCAGCCAATCACAGAGCCAGCCTTCCTCATCAGTTTTTTCAGTCTGCTGGTGTCACGAGCTCCGATGTTGCTACCCCCAGCAGCAAAGTACATTGCACTCACCACAACTGAGCGATAGAATATTTCCATCACTTGGCTGCACACATTGAAGGATTTCAGCTTCCTTAAAAAAATAGAGCCTGCTCCTCCCCTTTTTATATACAGCCTCTGTGTTGGTCTTCTAGTTCAGCCAGTTGTTGATGTGGACACCCAGGTACCTGTACTCCTCCACCACATCAAGATCCTGTCCAGGATAGACACGGGTCATGTAGCCATCCTCTTCTTTCTGAAGTTCATCACCATCTCTCCGGTCTGATTCACTTTAAGAAGCAGACGATTCCTCCCACACCACTCTACAAAATCATCAACTAGTGCTCGGTACTCCTCCTGCCAATCGCTAATACAACCAACCACTGCAGAACTGAGTATTTCTGTAGGTGGCATGACCCGGAGTTGTACTGAAAGTCTGAGGTGTACAAAGTGAACAGGAATGGAGACAGCACAGTCCCCTGTGGAGCTCCTGTACTGCACATCACCAAATCAGACAGAGCACTGCCCAGTCTCACATACTGTGGTCTGTCTGTCAGGTAGTCAGTAATCCACGACATGATGGATGTGTTTACTGACGTTTCCTGTAGCTTCTCTCTCTCTGTAGCAGCGGCTGAATCATGTTAAATGCACTTGAGAAATCAAAGTGAACTTCGTCGTGCAGCCATTACTATCTAAATGGGAGTAAGCTCTCTGCAGCATGTAGATGATTGCATCATCCACTCCCAGATTTGAGCTACATGCACTGCATCCACTGCAAAGAACCAATAGATTGTTTCACCTTTGGTCTTACGAGGATCAAAACTAGTCTCTCCAGCGCCTTTATCACATGTAATGTGATGACTACCAAACATAGTGTCTATAAATGGGTTATAAGGGGTGTTTGTTTTCCACCTTGAAGCTTGCGTCTCGCATCGTAAATTGGCTGAACAATAAGCATCCAAGGTGATCTGCTGGTGACACCTGTCCAAGTTAAAGTGACCAGGTGTCATGTGGGACTGCACAGAATTCCCACATATTAAGACAAAAATGAACATGTCTCACAAAACCTGAAAAAAAACAAAAAAAACCCAGATGTGCTGGGCTAGAGATCCATCCCTGCTGAACCCCAAACATGACATACAAAAGGGGAATCCAAACAAACAAACAAACACAAAAAAACCACACAAAAACCAACTTTACTGTCATGGAGCAACTGTGACCACATGATTTCCCCTAGGGGATTGATAAAGTATTTATGATTCTGATTCTGAAAACTTTAGCTTCCATTTAAGCTTATAAGAGGTTTGCGAATAGTATTTGTATGTTTAACCCTGATTTACCCTCCTTTGTTTCTCAAATCTGTATGTAAGTAGTGATGAATATGAGACATAGGCCCCGCTTCCTGGCTAACAAAATACATTACCCAGAATCCTCAGCTGAAAACAGACAACACTAGCAGCACATGTTTTATCATGGCGGCCCCCGCTAAAAAGGTGGTTGGTGTTTCGGACGACTCCAGCAGCAGTGACGACGAAGAACTGAAACGCTGTAAGGAGGCAGTTTGGGAGACAAAGACTAACAAGACCAAAGGTGAATGTTCGTCTGTTACGTTTAAACTGAGGGACGAAGTTAACACACATGCACCGCCATGCACCACCCCAGAGACGTGAAGTTACCAACTAATATTTATTATTAGTCCATGCATAGAAGGGTTTATTGTCAGTTAATAAAATTATAAAGTAAACTTATTTCACTGTCAAAAATAAACGGTAGGACTTTTAGAGCTTAACTTGACGCATCTTTAGCCAGCACCCGAGCTTGCTGGTCTGACGGTATTATGAACTGCCCCGTATCTCTGTTGATGACTGTGGCTCTGTTTGTTTTAAGATGGTGACAGCAGTGTGAAAGAGTCAAAACGGTGAGTGTTACCTTCAAAATATCCATTAACTGTTTCTAGTGCACTGGTGTCAAATATGCGTTCTTGGGGCCGAACCACAGTGTCCCATTGGTCCCATTGGTCCCACTGGGCTCACTGGATGGCTTTGCAAAGTGTGAAAACTGCCGTGAAGTCATGAACTACTCCAGATTTTCAATAAAATGCATCGCTGATCCTTTTGTGGTGATGCCAGCCTTACTACACAGGAGTGAAAAGGTATGAAGGTTTTAGAGTATTTCCAGATCTAGATAAGATGTCTGAATCATAAAGATGTAAAATACTATTGTTGTTTACTGGCAAAAAAAAATCTGTGTGACATGTGACGGTTTTGTGCCTTTCCACTGTGAACTGTAAATTTTAATGCGCGTGTAAAGACAGTAAACTCAATGAATATGGAAAAAACCCTGATACTATACCTAAAATTGCATGTATTTTATTAAGATATCTCAGACTGTTCATCATCTTTTGTAAATGAATCACTCATTAAATAACAGTAATTCAACAAGAAATTATACCTTATGTTGCCTGGCAAATTCTTAAGGGAGTGGGGTAAAGGCTGTTTTTCACCAACCCTCATTTCTTTATATTTTGCTTCTAATTTTAAAGTGGTCTTGAGCAATAGTTCTCCAGGCTCCCTGAAGGTCTTTCAAAGGTTTTCTTTGGGCATTGGCTGCTTTTTCACTCATTTTCAGTCCAGTCCTTGTACCTGACCATTTTCAGAGGAATGTTTTTTTGGTTTTTTTTGTTTGTTAAGCCACTTAAGACTGACCTATGAATCATTCAAGCTTAAAAAGGGCACCTAACTCCAGGAATGAACCAGACAACTTGGCAAAGAACCAATTTTAAATTGTATCTTTGGGCACATTGGTACTAGCAGCCTCTCACAAAAATGCTCAATTTGTTCCCATTTCTTTAGTTGAATCTATGAAAAATGCCAAACATAGTTTGACAGGCATAAAATAGTATTTTTGCACCAACAAGGGGATTCCCAAAGAGCTGTTGGCTGAAAACTTGGTCTGATGGAGTGATGAATCCAAATTTGACATTTTTGTTTAAAATCGTTGTCACTATGTACAGAGAAGGTCAGGAGAGAGGTACAACAGTGAGTGTCTGCAGCCATCTGTAAAACACAGTGGAGGCTCTGTCATGGTTTGGGACTGCAGTTCAGCCAGTGGTGTTGGGGATCTTGTCAAAATTGATGGACTTATGAACACAGAAAAGAAATATTAGATTTTGATTGACCATGCAACACTGTCTGGAAAGCATCTAATTGGCAACAGCTTCATTTTTCAGCATGACAATTGCCCCAAACACATTATCGGTGCAGTAAGAACATACCTGGATAGAAAACCACACAGTGGAACACTATCAGTCATGGATTGCCCTCCCCAGAGCCCAGACTTCATTATTGAAGCAGTGTGGGATCATCTTGACAGAGAATGGAACAAAAGGCAGCCAACATCCAAAGAAGAGCTTTGAATGTCCTTCAAGAAGCCTGGAGAACTATTCCTGAAGACTACTTAAAGAAATTAAAAGAAAGCTTTACAAAGAGAGTTCAGGCTGTGTTGAAGAATAAAGATGGTCATACCAAATATTGACTTTTCAAGCTCATTAGGATCGTACATACTGTTTTTGCCTTATATACTGTATTTCCATGTATATTTGCATATGTTTCAATAAATCACTGCATCTATTTCCCATTTTCATAGCAAAATGTAAAAAAGTGAGGGGTGGCTCAAGACTTTTGGATGCTACCGTAGAGCCTTTCTTAGTAACAGAGGTACTAAAATCAGTTTTATATTCTTTTGTGCAACAGTCTTGTTGTCGCTGACCACGAACATGACGGCAATGAGCTCCAGGTCACGCCAGGATTTCAGACACATGTTGCCAGAAAATTAGGACACTTCCTTGACAGGTAACCTGTCTGACTACAGAAAAAACGCTTGTTTATAACACCTGACAACCTTATAATTGTCTGATGAATCGTTATATTTGCCTGTCAGTTGCATTTCAGAGATACAGCCTGAAGTTTTATCCTGTTTGGAATCAGCTAAGTGTAACAAAGATGAAGATGATGAGGAGGATGAAGGTAAAGTTTCGGTCTCTTTAAGCAGATTTTGTTTCTGCGTTCATCTCTTTAAATCTGACACTTTTCTTCTTTCAGGATTTCGTCTGTTTTCTACGTCAGTCCCAGGAACGAAAGCTGAAGAGCCTCCTGCCCCTGTGAGACGTCGGCCTGCTCCCAGCTCAAGGTCCTTCATCTTTATTGTTAATACTTTCCTCCCTAAGATATTGTTTGCTTTTTGTACTGCCCCATGTGACATTATTCTTTTCTCTGCCCCTCTCAGTGACAGTGATGATGAGATGGAAATGAGGCTGAAAGAGGCAGCAGTGTCCATCAAAGATCTGTTACCCTCGTCGACACTCTCACCTTCTACGACAGAGCCTCCCTCCTCAGAAAAAATAACAAAGACAAAGAAGAAGGCTACAGAGGGAGAAGAGAGCTATGTTGGTAAGAAAAAGAAAAAGAAGAAGAAGAATCAAGAAGAGAGGGAGCAGGTGGACTCAGGTTCTCTTCCTGATGCTCAAAGCAATGGTGAGCTCACAGATTCACAGCAGGAACACATGCAAGTCAAAGTAAAACGAAAAAAGAAGAAGAAGAGGCGAGAAGGAAACACAGAGGAAGAATCTTTGAACTGATTTTTAATGACTGTCTGCCATGGTGCATTCAGAGATTGGAGTGACATATTTTGAGGAATCCTTTTTACTCAATGAAAATATTTTTATTCCAAAGTTTATCTTTGGAAATAGTCTCTACTTTGTCATGAATGATAATGTAAAAAAAACAAACAAAAAAAAAAGTGTGAAAGCATTTCAAGGTGAGTTAAAAAAAAATGCAGATAACATGCCATTGACAAGTTTCACCTCACTTTACATATTGTTAAATTACAAAACATTTACAAACATTTGAATAAAAAATACATTTTGGTGTTAATTTTCCATTGATTCTCTGCTGTGCCAAGTGTGAATATTCTCTGTGTGTCCTTGTTTCAATTACAGTTTGATGACGTTTGAGTCAGACAGTATTTGAAAGATCATAGCCCTGACTCCAGAGGCCTATACTACAAAGCAGGATTTGGGTTTATCCAGGTAACTTCAGGTTTAACCTGGGGTTTTCAGTATTACAAAGGCAGTTCACTTCTTACTGGGGTCCATCTCCATGGTAACCTATGCTGCAGACCTAACCTGCTCTGGAGCAGTTGCAACAGGTGTGTATTATGTGTAACCTCTACATATGTTTTATAATTATAGTTTTATCTTCCTTTGTTGCTCTGCTACTAGTAGACTTGTCCAGGTTTCTGATTGGTCAGATGCTGCCAATGCAACCTCTTTGAGTAGCTAGATTGATAAACCCTGGCTTGACTTATCAAGTTCATAACCACCTGCGTGTGTGCACTTAGCCTGAATGCTGATGTTAGGGTAAGTGAAGCCAGATAAAGAAAATATATACTGGGTATGTTGAACTTGCTTTGTAGTACTGGCCCCAGCCTTTTCTGGAAATTAACAGCTTTGGTAGCTGTCCATCAGAACAACACACTCCTGAATCCAGCTGACAGTGAGGAGACCCTTTTACTGTGCCGTAGAAACCATTTGTGTAGGAATGTAGGAGTTGATTTCTGTCGGTGAAGGTGAAAGGAGGTGAGACTGATGACTTTCTGTCGTCTGAGAGGCAGGATACAGCTCAAGGCTCTCAGAGGAAACTGTTGACAAAAAAGAGGCTTCAGTTTTTTTTGTAAAATGTGTTTCTGTTAGGACATTTGTTCGTCTGTGTGTGGATCAGGCTACATAGGGATTTGAGGGTTTATTTTCTTTGGATTCCTGTCTGTGTACGTGCAGAAGGCAAAAAGGGTCACTAATATCACAATTGATGTACATATTTTAATAATTTAAGCTGAGGTCAAAAATGAGACATCATTGATGCAGACCAGCTGGTCAGACCAGCCCTTCTGGCACCAGTGACCGTGGCGTGTGTGTTGAGTGTATATGCTGTGTAGTAGAGCTGTATTTACATCTGTGTACCTGGCGCAGGTGTGTGTGGCTGCAGGTGTAGAGAGTCTTCCTGTAAGGGTGTGTCTTCCTGCTCCTCAGGGTCTGGGGTCAGAATCTGTCCGAAACAAAAATGAATGATTTTGGTTTAAAAATTAAGATTATTGATGCTCTAACAGACATGCTAATTTACCATCAGACCCAGTACCTGTCTGACAGCAGTGAGGCTGGCCAGGCTGCTGCTGTCAGTGATGACCATGGCTTGAGACAGCAAACTGGACGCATGGTACTGGGGCGAATCCGATTTGTTGTACACTGAAATGACCGACAGATGAATGAATCTTTACTCAGGAATAACATGTTAAACTCATGTCATTAGCAGCCTTACTGTGACATGGCAGCTGCGCCATGGTTGCCATGAATGGACTGGCAGCCATGTGACTCTGAAGGTGCTGCGATATTGGCTGCTGGTGAGAGGCGTGAAGCTGCTGCTGGAATGAGATGGGCTGCAGGGTTGTGAAACCACCTCCCATGTTGTTAATGACGGGCACAGTCTGAGGCTGTGTGGAGGCCAAACCTGTGAAACAACATTGACATTGTTCTGAGAATTTTTATTTTAGTTATAAAAAGTTATAAAAGTTATAAAAAAAAAAAAAAAAAAAAAACTGGGGGCCC
>VUQI01007797.1:0-11526 GCA_015106735.1 Paratilapia polleni | reverse complement strand
TGGGATATAGAGGGTTTAAAAGTGATTTCAACATCATTTTTAAAATCCTCCTCTCTCTGCAACTCCTTCCATCTGGGAAAGGCTACTGTGCCAATATTTACTCTCTTGGTTTATTCCAACACCGCTCGCATTCTCTTTTCTTTGAGTTTTCGTTCTTTGGTGAAGGGGACCGCTGCTTCATATCTTGAGTCTGAAGGTGCAGGCATGAATTTAAATTTGCCTCCATGGCACGAAAACGCCTACGAGTTCTCTTGTCCTCCGCCTTTTACTACATATGTGTCTGGTCTCTAACCACATATGTAAAACACGATTAGGCGGAACGGCGATGTCCGTCTTGGCCACTGTATTCAAGATGGCGGGGCAACATGGCGGCTTCCACAAACTGGCCCACCGCTCCTATTTTTAATGGATAAATTCTAAGTTTATGAGAATGCATCAGTTTGTTGGAAGATGTAATTACACACTAATCAATGTATATTTATGAGTACAGTATTCTTTTTTACTATTAAATAACCTCAAAAAATTACTGACTGACTGTACCTGTAATGTACAATGTGTGGCCCAAATGCCAAAGAGTTGAGAGAATAACACATCCAGGAGTTTATTTCTCACTTCCAGCATAAGGAGACTTTTACATGTTGACATATGATGGATGATTCAGTTTGACCGTAATTAGTTCACATAAGTGGACAGATATCGGCCGAACAGCTAAAATAGTGATAAGTGATAACATTTGGTGGCTCTTTAAGTTAAGGCGATGAGATAAATGAGCGTCTGTCCTGATGCAGTCACATTATGCTCTGATTTAAAAATAAATTCAGTCAGAAATATTATTCTTGTGTTTTCTCTCATTTGATGATGATGATGGGTGGTGGGTACCATGTACCACTAGCAAGTATACTTGAGTTAAATAGTATCAAAAGAGATTTAAGCACAGTGTTTGAAACACTATTTGTGTCGATCCATCTTAAATGAAAGATGAACAGAAAGTGAAAGGCACACCAAAATATCAGTTTTTTTAAATGCACACAATGGCTGCTAGAGGTTCTGCTGCTGATGGTGGGCAAGCAAGCCCAAGTACTACAGTACTGTGCAAAAGTCTTGGGTCTTGGGTCCACCAGTGCACTGCTGCTATGATGCGTGATGAAATAAACAACATAGAATGGAACTGAATAGATCAACTTGCTGTCACTGTTATATGATCTAGGTTTTTGAATCAGGATTGGAAGAGGGAGGAGGAACACTTGCAATAGAAGACAGTAAAACTGTAATAAAATTAAAAATGAATTCTTGAACAGTCTGCAGAGCTTCACTCAACAGCGTAACAGCAACCTAACTGCTCCTGTATGAGTGACTGAGCGGCTTCTTTCTTGGTGTGCCACAGAAAAGTACTTTACTTTTACTGTTACTTTGGTCATCCATAAAGTGTGTAGATAAGCTACGGCTGCAGTAAAGTAGCTACTGAAAGAGAAGAGACACCATATGAATATATATTGTGACATCCTCAGTTCTAATTACATCTGTTCACACCTGACATTAGACTCCATCTCCACATGTGTCTTGAGTGACCACTTGTTATCAGATGTCTTCCCCACTCTTTATGCAAATAAACACATAGCCTGTATCCTTTCTGTTTGTGGCAAACAAATCCCAGCGTCCTCCCAGGTTCCACATTTGCAAATCCCTATCCACCTGCAACTACGTAGATCAGCGGAGTAACAGAACAACAAAATAGACCCGTTACACACAATTTTTGCCAAGTCAAATCCAGACTCTTCCCAACCCTGGAAGTCTCTCAACCTGAGCTGTGATAGACAACACAGACACACTCTTTAAAATGCTGTATGCTGTATAGCCTTATGCAAAAGGATAAAATGGCTACTGCAGGATTCTACCAAATGCGTTGGTTTTTTGATTGAGGAGGCAGCCCACATTTAGGACACGTTCACATACACACCGCTAAAAAATGTGGCTGTACCTGGCCCAGTCAGATCAGTATGCAGGTGTGGACAGAGCCACTGAATATCATCAAGTTGCATCGTCAGATACAACTTCATTACTAGCATTTGGTTTGCAGATACTTGTTGTTAGCTGGTAGCAACAGAAAACTGTGTTCCTAATGTCAGTGCTTGCTGCCTTATATAGGCTGTTTTCTAGGAGATTGAAAAATCTGCTCTGCACACTGATACGTAGTCCATCCAAGTCTGTCAGAGGAACAGAGTGATGTATCGTGGGCCTTTGTGGGTGTAAGTGATCCTGTTCTACTCTGCTCAGGTCTGACTTGGCCTGTTCTGGTCCTGTTAGAGTGCTGAAGAAGTGTACATTCTCTGCTGCTGCTCATTTGTACTAAAGCTCGTTTATGTGACTCACTTTTTTTCATTACTGCTCCCCTCCTCTTCCTTCTTCTTGATACGCACATACACGAGTTCTTTGTGCAGAACAAAAGGCCCTTGATCTGTCCCCAAGGGCCACAGCATGCAATGAGTTAATTCTGACTCGTCTTGCGTCTTTGTGAGAGCTAAGAAAGTGTGTCTCTGTGTGTGTTTGTCTCTAGAAATGTGCCTGTCGCTGCATCTGTGTATGTCGTTTCTTCTTTTGTGTGTGTGTGTGTGTGTGTGTGTGTGGAGTTGGGGATACATGTTGTGGGGGGGATGGGCGCCTCAGGTTTAGTACACAGGGTTTCCTACTTTGTCTGGCAGGGACTAGCTGGACAGGGGGAGGAGGGGGAAGGGGGTTGAGAGGTTAACAGAAATGGGGTGTGGCTTAAGGTACCGTCCCTCTCACTATCTCTCTTTCTCTCCTGTGCCCTCACTGACAGGGTTTCCTGTGGCTGAGTGCAGGGGCGGAGTCCACAGAGATGGAGCAAAATAGTCCCTCCCCTCCAGCTTGCAACAAATTGCTCACCCGCCTGAAATTAGGAATGCGCAATCTAGTGGCCAAACACACACTCACACACACATACCCATCTAAGGCTTAGTTTTTTCACATCTCTTACTGTCTGAAAAATGAGTGTCACATGGTTCTGCTAATGTCATATAATCACATTGTTTTACAGTAAGTCCATTAATAATCTTTGCAGCAACACTAAGCAGTGTCATCCTGCAATGCTCTGTGCTGACCAGTCAAATGAGAGCTACTGAACTATTTCTAATACGTGATCTAGGTCCTTAGACACTCAAGAAATGATGCTGATCTATATTTTGACACAGGAATATCTGTTGCTTAATTAGTGAATTGGTATAGATTTCCATTTATTCTTTTGTCTCGTTTTTAGTTTTAATCAATGAAAACTAAAATTAGTCTACTTTTTAATTCTCATTTTTGTCAGTGATATTTTAGTGTTCTTTTTTTTTTTTATATCTTTGAAACCATTTTAAGCCACTGTGTTGCCATCTTTATTGTTCAGTTACCACAATTGTAGGTATCTTTTTTACTTGTGTGCACACAGCTGTCCCCGTTGCTCTACAAATCATTCAGAATTCAATTCACTCACACGGCAGGCCCTGATATTAACACCTACCACACCCCAAATGGAGGTAGGTTTCCGTTTGGTGAGTAAGTGTGGGAAGGCTATCTGCCACATGTTTATACCAGAATAGCCGCGTAATAAAAAACCTGTGCTGAGAGTCTGTTCTCATGTCATTCATACATGTGCTGTTTCTCTCTTCTGCTGTCTGTGTAGGAGTGTAACACACACACAAACATTATTACTTGGGACTGCACTACTTTGAAGAAGGAAAAAAAACTAGACTGCAAAGAATAGCTGCTTTGTTATGTTTGTTTGCTTTTATACATGTCACTGCCTCCATCTTTGGACTGATTTGGCTGTTTTCTAACTACAGTAGGTCTGCTAAGCCGTATACATGGTTGAAAGGCCAGTGGAAGAACGAGTTGAAAGAAAGGTGTATTCGATATTCTTCATGGTACTACGGTTACTGACATATTAATAGTAAGATTATTTTTCTGCCATTTGGACCTTTAATGTTAACTTGAGGAGTCCCATTTCGAAACCATTCAGTTTTTCTTCATGGCTCAGCTGTGTTTAAAGATTCTCATAGGCTGCCACCAAAGCTTGGGGGGTGCAGGAGCAAGTCCCCATAGTTGGTGAGAACCCACCTTCACTAATGTCAAAACACTAAACCACTATAACTTTTTATAGACACAACAATGGCTTCATAAAGGGCGCCTCGTTTTTCTTCTGCTCCTACCAAAATATGATTGTGAGTAATGAGCTAATATAATCACTGAATCTTTCAGGGCAGACTCTCTGCCACACACTCACACAGTGCTGTGATCTCAGTAAGCAGCAGCTGCATCTCTGACACCCTGCAGGTCCTTAGGTTAGTGTGTGTGTCAAAACCAAGTAATGAGCCACTAGGTGATGTTTTTGAAGTTTGGAGACATTATTTGCTAGTTTCTAACTAATCTTAAGTTTTGAACATGAGCAGAAACCTTACTGAAACTCATTTGAGCTATTAGCTATAAGCTACATGTGAGTAGGTTTTTTATGAATTGAGTAAACTAATGATTTCATTATTGGCATGAATATGTGACACATGCACATTTAAAAAGGCAGCTTCCCCAAACTAAAGACACAAATGGGGATAGAAGAGAAAATCACTTTTTGAGTTAACTCAGTGGGATAATATTATATTAGAGCAGTTCATCTACAAGTTTAAGTGCAGTTGGATTCTCTGCACACTGCTTCTCTTTCCCCACATCCATGCACACCTTTCCTTGACCTCATGATGTTTTCCATTGAGTTCAGGAAAAGGAGATGGGAGGTAATTTTTTCGGACTATTTCAACATAGCAGAGATCACTGAGTGCTGAAATATTCACAGTCACAGGATCCACATTTTGTTTCAAAAAATCTGCAGTGTTTGATGCACCAAACACCAGTTGCTACTGTGGGGCTTACTTGATTTGTTCTTGTGATCTCCAGTTATTGTATGAAGTTTCACACAAGAGCACTTTTTGACTTGTTTTTTTCTGCCTGGCAGGTCCTGACTCAAAAGTTGGTGTTTTAAACTTGTAAGCCTGATGGAGGTGTTTAAATTCTAGATGTTCTCTTCAGTTAGTGACAATGAGTGATGAGCCGTGCTGATGCTGATTTGTTTCTGTTTGTAGGAGAGTTTGAGGAGGAGTCAAAGCAGCCAACGTTGTCCGAACAGCAGAAACACCAGCTCAAACACAGAGAACTCTTCCTGTCTCGACAATTTGAATCTCTACCTGCTACTCACATACGGTAAGTGATTACTAGCTGAAGCTTCTAACAAAGCTGCAGTTTAGCTGCAGTGCAGACACCTGCCATGCACATTTGGGACTGATCTACTAAGACAATGGTCCTTACTATAGCTATTCTCACCCATTAAAGTGGTGTTAAAATCTGTCCCTGCACAGTCCATCCCTTTTCTTTCCTCTTTAGAAGGAGTTGATGAAGTCATACAATGAAAGTTACTTCCATAGATACCTAAATTTGGTAGACTTTTACCACTTACCAGCACGGCTGGTTCAAAGCTAGTGCTTACTCTAGAACCACTTTTGTGTGTTGACAGCCATTGACAGCCAGACAACTGTCTCTTGGCCAGAAAAACGTTGAGCTGAGGGTAGGAACTGAGGCTGCGATTATTGTGACCAAATAAAGACAAAACTGAAACTCTGACTGCCACAAAAAGATGAGTTAATGTCATGCTATTCCTCCTAATCCACAGAAGAAAAACTAGAGCTGACGTTACATGTGATCTTAATGTTACCTTACTAACATTACAATGTTGTGGAAGGACTGATTGTGAAATTCTGTCCAATATGACGTTTAAAATAACAATTTTAGCTGACAGCTGAATGTTGTTTATTTACTTTACCCCTTTTGTGCTTGGGAACAAAGGAATCTTCATTAAAAAACTGAACAGTTTCAAAGTCTCTTGACAAGCATTAGTCACTCTAACTAAGATGATTATTGGCTGAAAAATCACTGCTATGTGAGAAATTAGTAAGTATACTTGCTGGGGTAATGTTAACTGACCAGTAGCTAGTTTGATAGCCAGCTACAGCTACATAGAAAAAGTCAGTGTGAGCATTGCCATTGGTGGGAAGGACGAGACAGATGCAGTGACGTAATGATGTGGCTCTATGGCAGCTCTGTGGAAAAACAAACTGGTTCTTAGCAAGTTCACAAGTTGAACCAAGTTTGAACTCACATGAGCACGAGCCCAGAATGTCCACAAGCGACCAACCGGCAGTTTCAAAGTGATACACGATGAGCGAATCACTTCCAGTGTGTATACAGCTTTACAGCATGTGTTCATCTCATTCCGTACTCAGAGAGCACAGACCTCCATCAAGGCAAACACTCTGCTGTGTTCTATTGTATGTGACTGTGCAGCCCCATCCATCATAAGTGTGGATGTTTTTCAGAAACAATTAAGATCTGCACAGTTTAATGAAAAAAAATCAGTGAGGTACTTTTTGCTTGACAGACAGACAGATGGCAATGAAAACATAACTTTCAAAGAAACACTGCTTCCTCAGTGGAGATGACGTAAAGGATGTTGACTGGGCAAGGAGACTGTTGTGCATTGCATCTCCATTTCCCTTTTAAATGTTAAATGTTTACCGTTAGATAAAAAGTTGGTTTGATGCAAAGTTGGTCACAAGAGCTGAAAGCCCTGAAACTACAGTAGCAGTTATATGCAAGAGATATTTAACTTTAGTTTGCATGAAAATGGCCTTCTTTTTTTAGCTCCATTAATACAGTGGCTGAACTGACTGAATGTGGCAGTGATGCTGTCAAACCTGATTTTTGCTTTTTTACTTGCTGAGAAGGTGGATGGTCTATATACACGTTTGTCTTTGACTCTCTGCTCCTCACTGTCTCCTCAGGGGCAAATGTAACGTGACCCTCCTCAATGAAACAGACGTCTTGGCCGGATACCTGGAGAAAGAGGTAAGACACCATTTGTTTATTTGTCATTAGCACATTACTTTGGTACCTAATCATTCACTTCAAGGTATTTCACATTCCAAAGAGAGAGAGGCTGTGAAGGAGCATAGAGTGCTGGACGAGTAGCTCTAACTTTTGCTGTGTTCTGTCCAGGACTGTTTCTTCTACTCACTTGTATTCGACCCTGTCCAGAAGACCCTACTGGCAGACCAGGGCGAGATTCGGGTGGGCTCCAAATACCAGGCAGAGATTCCTGATAAGCTAGCTGAGGGTGAGCGGCACACATAAAGCTGGAGAAGCCGGGCTAACTTACATTCACTGAATTCATTCACCATTTGAGCTGTTTCCACCCATAAAATAGATGTTAATTATTCAGAAGCAGGTGTTGTAGTAGTGAATCCTGAGTCCATTCCTCCCTGTCTCAGGTGAATCAGACAACCGAATCCAAGAGAAGTTGGAGACCAAGGTGTGGGATCCCAACAACCAGCTCAAAGACCCTCAGATTGACCAGTTCCTGGTGGTAGCAAGGTAACACTCCCTTGCCATCTGTCACCCAGCTGCATCATCATTGCTAGATCTTGTTTCCATGGCAACTTCTGAATCTACCATCAGCAGGACATCTTTTTCCGGAAGAAATGCATAAATTGCAACCACTTTGTTAATCTCTAAAGCTCTGGAAGGAAGCTGATCGTGTATGATCAACTGCTTATCGTGGTTATAAAGCTGTGGTTGTGGTTGGTGCCATCAGTTTTAGTACAGGGAATATCCAACACATTAACATCCCATTAGAGTTTGTATTAAACAGTGTAAATGTGATATGTGTTGTCTTAGTGCTACATTGGAATTCAACAGTGCGGTACTTTAGGAAACCACATAAAGTTTGCTTTTGAAGTGAATCAAAGTGCTTCCAGGAATCAGTCCATCATCCAAACACACCCTCTAGTGGTCATTTCATGAAATGTTCACACACATTTACAGTGTGAATTCTTCCTGGTTTTTAATCCAGGATTGAACAATCAGTGGTTGTGACCTGTTTGTTTCAGGGCTGTGGGTACATTTGCTCGGGCCCTGGACTGCAGCAGCTCCATCCGCCAGCCCAGCCTCCACATGAGTGCAGCTGCAGCGTCCAGAGACATCACACTGGTGAGACACACACTGTAAACAATGTCCCATGTTGTACCACTTTAAAATATATTAATGTTAATCTCACATTTTCCCAGAATGTATATTTCAAGTTTAAGCCCAAAATACCACACAGATCGTTTTCTTTGTACCATGCACCAGATATACTCCTGGTTGGGAGCATTGTTTCTAACAATCTGATTCAGAGTCTGTAGCTTTAAATTAAACAGCTGCAGGCCCCGCCCCTTTCAGAAAGGTCTGTGAGTGACAGAAAAGCAGCCAATGGGAGTAGCCAGCTCATTAAGCACACTACACACTGCCATCATGGACATGAATGAGACACTTAGTGGCTTCTAACTTTCTCTCTGAGTGATCATGCTTTACTTTTAAACACAGTCGAATTCTCAGCACAGTTTTTAACATATGTGGGTGTAGATTTTGACAGATAATGACTCTTACAAAATCTGGATTTCAGCAGTGCAGAACAGTGCTGGTAAACAGCTAAAGTGTGTAAGTGGTTTTCCCTGTAGTTAACAGGCCATAGTCACTGTGTTGTCTGACAAGAGGAACAGAAACATATTAACATGAGAACAGAGTTATTGTGAATTCAGTTGCATTAACATGGAGTGTGAGTGAGTATAGAGAGTAGGAGAGAAGCAAACAGATGTACAGTGCCTTGCAAAAGTATTCACACCCCCTTTAACTTTTCCACATTTTTGTCACATTACAACCACAAACTTAAATGTATTTTATTGGGATTTTATGTAATAGACCAACACAAAGTAGTGCATAATTATGAAGTGGAAAGAAAATGATACATAGTGTTCAAAATTTTTTACAAATAAAAATCTGAAAGTGTGGCGTGCATTAGTACTGGACTTTGACTGGGCCATTCTAACACATGAATATGCTTTGATCTAAACCATTCCATTGGAGCTCTGGCTGTATGTTTAGGGTTGTTGTCCTGCTGGAAGGTGAACCTCCGCCCCAGTTTCAAGTCTTTTGCAGCCTCTAACAGGTTTTCTTCCAGGATTGCCCTGTATTTAGCTCCATCCATCTTCCCATCAACTCTGACCAGCTTCCCTGTCCCTGCTGAAGAAAAGCATCCCCACAGCATGATGCTGCCACCACCATGTTTCACGGTGGGGATGGTGTGTTCAGGTTGATGTGCAGTGTTAGGTTTCTGCCACACGTTTTGCATGTAGGCCAAAAAGTTCAATTTTGGTCTCATCTGACCTTCTTCCACATGTTTGCTGTGTCCCCTACGTGGCTTGTGGCAAACTGCAAACGGGACTTCTTATGGTTTTCTTTCAACAATGGCACTCTTCCATAAAAGCCAGATTTGTGAAGTGCACGACTAATAGTTGTCCTGTGGACAAATTTTTGTAAAAAAAATAATTTTTTTTTACAAAATCTTGGTATTCATATAGATTTTAAATCACCTGTACTTGTGTCAGATACTTGTTTTACATTTGATTTCTACTACAGCTCTAAATCGTGTTTATTTCATTTTAAGAAAATACAGTGCATATGAAATAATGATATAAAATTACATATTTATGTTACCCATCATTATGTACACATCCAAAGTATCAGATCACAATATATTTCCAATTTTACAGATATTTTGCTTGTATATTTCTTTGCACTTGATTAAAAAAGATCTTGCACTGATTTCAACCAGACCTAAGCAAGTTATAATTTAGGCTATGTCTTTGAATTTATTCTTAGTTGATGAAGATTATCTTGTTTATTCCATCTTTTGATTTAAGATATGTTTTGATCTTTGATTTTGATATTAGATTTTAGTTTAAAGTGAAGTTCTGAAGGGTTGTATGGTTGTTCTTGAAAATACATTTTTCCCCTCCTTTTTTGTAAATATGTAGAAATTAAACAGTGATGTTTAAATCATGTCTGGTGTGCGTTTGGTAGTTTGGTAGGATAGGTAGTTCTGGTGCTGTTACATGTATTCTTGTACTTTTTCTTTTTAATAAAGCCCGGTATAATCAAAGTTTCTGTCTCCTTGTGATTCCACATTAAGTACAGTGGATCCAGAAAGTATTCACAGCGCTTCACTTGTTCCACATTTTGTCATGTTACAAAATGGATGAAATTCATTTTTCACCTCAACATTCTACACACAATACCCTATAATGACAAAGTGAAAAAGTTTGAAAGCTTGAAATTCTTGCAACTTTATTACAAATAAAAAACAAAAATATAACATATAGATAAGCATTCGCAACCTTTGCTCAATACTTTGTGGAAGCACCTTTGGCAGCAATTACAGCCGCAAGTATTTTTGAGTA
Source organism: Paratilapia polleni (assembly GCA_015106735.1). Classification (NCBI taxonomy): domain Eukaryota; kingdom Metazoa; phylum Chordata; class Actinopteri; order Cichliformes; family Cichlidae; genus Paratilapia; species Paratilapia polleni. Next base: position 1,153 of record VUQI01007797.1, on the reverse strand, counting down.
TGATGCTACAAGCTTGGCACACATATTTTAGGGCAATTTCTCCCATTCTTCTTTGTAGAACCTCTTAAGCTCCATCAGGTTGGATGGAGAGCGTTGGTGCACAGCCATTTTCAGATCTCTCCAGAGATGTTCAATCGGCTTCAAGTCTGGGCTCTGGCTGGGCCACTCAGGGATATTCACAGAGTGGTCTTGAAACCTCTCCCTTGTTATCTTGGCTGTGTACATAGGGTTATTGTTCTGTTGGAAGATGAACCTTCACCCCAGTCGGAGGTCCAGAGCGCTCTGGAGCAGGTTATCATCAAGGATCTCTCTGTACATTGCTGCATTCATCTTTTGCTCGACCATGACTAGTCTCCCAGTTCCTGCTGCCGAAAAACATCCCCACAGCATGATGCTGACACCACCATGCTTCACTGTAGGGATGGTATTGGCCAGGTGATGAGCAGTGACTGGTTTCCTCCAGACATGACGCTTGGCATTCAGGCCAAAGACTTCAATCTTTGTTTCATCAGACCAGAGAATTTTATTTCTCATGGTCTGAGAGTCCTTCAGGTGCCTTCTGGCAAACTCCAGGCAGGCTGTCATGTGCCTTTTACTGAGGAGTGGCTTCCGTCTGGCCACTCTACCATACAGGCCTTATTGGTGGAGTGCTGCAGAAATGGTTATCCTTCTGGAAGGCTCTCCTCTCTCCACAGAGCAACGCTGGAGCTCTGTCAGAGTGACCACTCGGTTCTTGGTCACCTCCCTTACTAAGGACCTTCTCCCGCTATCGCTCAGATTGGCCGGGCAGTCAGCTTTAGGAAGAGTCCTGGTGGTTCCACACTTCTTCCATTTACGGATGATGGGGGCCAGTGCACTCATTGGGACCTTCAATGCTGCAGAAATATTTCTGTACCCTTCCCCAGATCTGTGCCTCTATACAATCCTGTCTCGGAGGTCTACAGATAATTCCTTGGACTTCATGGCTTGGTTTGTGGTCTGACATGCACTGTCAACTATGGGATCTTATATAGACAGGTGTGTGCCTTTCCAAATCATGTCCAATCAACTGAATTTACTACAGGTGGACTCCAATCAAGTTGTAGAAACACCTGACGGATGATCAGTGGAAACGAGATGCACCTGAGCTCATTTTTGAGTGTCATGGCAAAGG
>VUQI01007787.1:6598-17737 GCA_015106735.1 Paratilapia polleni | reverse complement strand
ATTTTTTTTTTAAATAAAAAAAAAAAAAAAAAAAAAAAAAAAAAAAGAGAGTGCAAAAACCACCACATCTACTAACTGCATGTTTGGGGCAAATACTGTGAAGTCATCTGTGAAACTTTTCTGTTTCAAAGTAACCCCAAAATTCACAAAGCTTAGGATACATCTAAAGTCCACAGGCACGAGTGACGTTAAGGTAAATTTAAATGTACTATGGCATCAATTATATTTTAGGATTTTAGGACGTAGTTGACGGCCGAAACTGAAACTTGAACCACAAATCGGTACAGCTCTCTGGAGAAGTAGTTCACTTCAGTTCAGTACTCCTACCAGAATGTGACCGAGCATCGATGTGTTTACTTTGTGTTCAGATGACGCCTTTTCCGCGTGTTTGAACAGCAACGCAAGAGTGGCACGACATGACAATGTGCAGACTTCAAAGGAGATTTATGGCGATGGAAATTAGATACACAAATTTGGGCTGAGTTTGCTTGTCACAGACACAAAAGAAACCTAAATGTCTTTCTCCTCCACCTGTGTCACTTTGACCTTTAGACTGTGCCAGCTCCAGAAAATTGTACGCTTTCTTTCTTTTTGACAGAAATTCAAAAAGAAAGACAGTGCACCATCAACTGACAGCACTGCTTTATACACTTTTAAGGCGTGATAAAGTTTTGAGAATCAGCCTATGAAAGTCAAAAACACTAATTTAAACTTGACTGATCTCTGGTTCAAGGTCATTTTCTTGTGCACCTCTGGATCATTTTTAGCATAGCTGCAGTTATTGGACAACACCACATAAGTCTTGGTATGCCCCCTTGTACTTGTTCCTCTGTGATGCTGCTGGATCACTTCCAGTGTTTCTAAACACTTACACTTCACACTGATGTTATATTTTCAGGAAGTGAACGAAGTCACATGAAGGCAAATCGGGTGAGTGGGGCAGGTGGTGAGTGAAGATTGAATATGTGTGGCCAAGAGACTACAGTGTTCACATCATTGCAGCAGGATGGTACAGCAGAACTCCACATTGACAGTTTTACACTGGGGAAAAAAATCCACTTTGCACAACCTGATAAATGCTTAAAAGAGAAAAAAAAGACGAGCATTCTTCTGGGTTTGCTCCTCCCCTGACGTGTAGCCTTTGGGCTTGGAAACTGTGGACTGGAACTGCTGGTCATCCACGCACAGTTCAGATCAGTTTAAAACAAAAGTTGATGCTTACTGTCGGCGCAAGTTTGAGGTCCATGGTGAAATTGCACAGTGAAAGCGGTCAGAGCGGGATCGATAAATACAAAAATAAATAAATAAATAAACAAACAAACAAACAGCTGCACTGTAAGCGAGACATGCCCGAGAAGATGACCTTCAACAGGAGATCAGTCACAGTAAGGTTCAGGTAAGGTTTTTGATTTTTACTGTTCAATTTCCAGAACCTTTTGGGGTTTTCCATGAAGCTTCGCCAATTTCTGGCAGACTGGCCAATATGAGCACAGAGCACAATGCCAGCCATTGATTTGTTTTTTGCCACTCAGCTGTGTACAACTGTAAACATGACAAAGCAAAAGACGAATCATGTTGCCAGTGCAGGAAATGTGAAACTGTGAAATGGAGTAGAAGCCAGTTTCATACACGATTTGGTTTTCTTATTCAAAATGGCTAAATGACAAGTGTGACTGATTGGGGAGTGACTACTGTCGTGACTCTCAGTCGCAAAAAGGCGAGATTTTATCATCGACAGTATAAGAAGATGGAGGTAGCTGCTGTGATGTTGCCTGTTTGTTAGTGAAGCCCCTCGAGCTGAATATTTTCGCGGTCATCATTTAGTTGATTTGAAACTGGCTTTGCTGGGCAAGGGATGGATCTGACCCGAGAAACCGAGGACAAGTAATTGACAAGTCGTTAGCCTACCAGCACACCCTGGATGATCCTCCTTTCTGACTTAAAATAACCTTCATGGCTAATTCAACAAGACTTGAAGCTAGCGATTAAGTCCATAAAATCCTCAAGAAACTGTTGGCAGGGCAAGGGAGCCGAGGGCTTCTATACAACCAGAAGTCCTTTTGCAACCAGAAGAGTTGCCCCCTGCTGGCAATTAAAAGGAATGCAGGTCGAAGGCACTTCCACATTGACCCAGAAGCTAAGTCCATCTTTTGTACTGTCTATGTTTATAACTATAATCTCCTAATCTGACACAGTGACTATCGAAGCAGACAGAAATATCATGTTGTCTGAGCTCAGCATTAATGCTATGATTTTTCTTTATATAGCTGATTTAGTTAAACATCACAATCTATTATGCCAGTGATAGGTTTCTACAAAGCTCTGTTTCCCATATTCACTCTAAAATGAGAAATATTTTAATCTGGATGGCAGTCCAAAAAAAAAAAAAAAAAAATGCTTAGTATTGACATGGTGTCAGGGTCACATCTGTAAGGAAATACCAAAGAAATTCAAGCATTATACGGCAGCAACGGGCACACATTCCCACCTAGAGTATCTGTAATTTAGCACCTGTCTTAGGAGTGCAGGTGAAATTCAGCTCAAAATGAGGAGAAGCTGCAAAGAGCTGCCACTTTCAAACACCATACCACTGCCCAGGCTGAACATGACTGCCTGGAAAAAGAAAGGTGGCAGCTTTGATGTGGATGATTATGTTTTGGCAAACTTCCGAAGACACAAGCAGACTCCCTCAAAGCAGGCAGGGAGCAAGTTGGAGAGTGTTGGTTTTTTTTGCCTTTGCTTTCAGCAAGCAAGCTCAGCTGGAGGCCTGGAGGAAGAACACAGAAGACAAGGGAGGAAAGAAGTAATTTGGGGTTCTTTTGGAAAAGCCAGAAAAATAAAGACGCTTTTGCGTCACAGTTGCTGGATTTCAGCATCCTGTCAAAGTGCCACCGAACAAAACCTTTGGCTCTGCGATCGTTTTTTGGATCCACAAACAAACCTCAGAACACAACAAACTTTCAGTACATTCTGTTTAAAGCAGCACTGGCATCTAATCTTTCCAGAAAACAGGAATTCACAGTTCATCGTGTTCACACTACGTCATGGAGCTGCCTTATACAATCATCTGGTTCCAGCTGAGGAAATTCACTGGATCAACTGGGGTTACTTACAATTTCCTTCACTCCAGGATCTGGACTTCAAGTCACTGTCCTCTGTCCAAAAAGCTACCTTTAACTCTAAAAGTATCTGTGGTTAAATCTGAAAGGATAACGGCGTGGAGTCCTCTCATCCCATCAGGTTAAAGCTTCATAAATTTATACTCACAATGTCTCAAACTTAACTTCAGCTTAGGACTGTACTGCCATCTCTCCATTGTGTGCCAATGAAAGACTTAAATGAACAATTAATGACTCCAAAGTGCTTGTGTTTGGCAATCAGCTGAGAAAAAGTTCATGAAGGACGTTCCTACAGGGAAAATGTTACTTTTGTCAGCCCATCCTTGGTTTAATGGCATCAGTATCTCAGCAAATAATGATCTTGTGGTGTTCTTGACATCTTCCAGAGTGTAGCAGGGTTCGGATGGACGTTTTGGAGTCTTCAGATGGACAGGTCCGTGTCTGTGTCAGTGGGCGTGGTCTTTGGGCTCACGCTGCCTGCTCTCTCCTCGGGAATGGAGGATGAGTCACCATTGAGAGTGGGCAGCAGTCCTAGAACACAACAAAAAACAGCATTCACAGGTGGGTCGCTTCCATTCAGGATGCTCAAAAACCAAGTTACGCTGTGCAGAGTGCAAACTTACAAAGACCCACAGAGACACTGTAGCAACATTAAAGGCAAATATGCCAGGTTGAAATCAATCATAATTATCCTTTACCATGTAGGCACTTCAGTAAATGTAATTAGTTACATTCAACCACTAACTAAATTACCTTTGGTAAACTCGGGCAAGGGTTATGCGTTTTAAAAGGCTTTATTTGAATACTTTGATATTAGTGAATACAAAACAAGTTTTCAGCTCTTACTGGGTAAGGCTTTATTTTATTTCCCTATATTTAAAGAAATTATAGATTAGAGATGTTTAAGTCTCCCTACTCATTTCTCTTTATTTGTTTCTTGTTTTACTTATGCACACTATAAAAAAGATCTCATGTCTTACGTTCTGTATCATAAACAGAGCTGTCGGAGCATGTCCGGTTTCTGCGCTGAGTTGACCTTTGACCTCCACTCACATACTCCTTCAGTACACCTGACCTGAGGAGGAGGAATAAAAAAAAAGAATGAGGAAAAGGAGAAACTTACTCACCTCAGTGAGCATTATTTAAGATATCTTTCACAGGAGTTTACTTCAGCTATCTGAGCAGTAATAGAACACACACAAAAAAAGAAATAAATAAAAATCAACAACATTTCAAGGATTTTTCACTGTTCACAACCCACAAATATTCACCCCAATAGTCAATGGGAGAACTACTTCTTCCAAAATACAGTTTACAGTAATATATTTTCAGAACTACCAAGAAGTAAGGAAGAGGGACGCCTGGGTATCTCTGCTCATGACCCTGATCCGGATAAGCGGCAGAGGATGGATGGATGGAGCTTCAGCTGCCCTCAAGCAACAACAATAGGCTTATTCTCCATTTCTGTGTGTATGGGAGAATCTTAGCTGATAGACTTTAGCGACACAGTGTCGAGCTAATTTTTCTCCAAAGTTGAAATATTTTCATCTTGCAAAGATGCATATTTTCCTCTATTTGCAATGAAGAGAGACTGGTTTGTGTGTTTGCCCGACTGCTTCTCACTTCAGGATCCTCTGAGCCCCTCCAAACTCGACACAAGCCTGGTTCAGGAGGCCAGCTACTGCATACAGCTTTTGGTTTGCTGTCTTTTAATTTAAACCATCACCATGGCACCTAGTCTGCATATTTTTTGTCCAAATGAGATATAGAAATTCATACTAAGATTTCTGTTTTCACCATATGGCCCACAGCCTTTTGTCATGCATCTGCACTGTGGTAAAGTGAGCCTTCATTTGTGAACATTTGCCACTTGAATGTTGCACCTCTATTCTTAGTATTATGGTGTTAGGGTGTTCGTAGGGTCCAAAAGGGACAGTGAAGAAACCTTAAATCCTTGTTATATACAGTTTCCATGTCTGTTTATATGCTAGGGCCTGCTTGGGTCCAGGTGATGCAGATTTCATCATCAGACACTGAGCGCGAGTGTCAGTGCAAACTTAAAAAGAAGTATAACAGGAATGACTACTCATCTGAGGTGTCTGCACTTTAGTCCCTGCCTTATTTCACCAATTATCAGTCACTTAAGCTATAACAAGCAAACGTGACACTACACTGGACACTCCTGTCTAGATTTTGATCAAATTAAAGTTAGATTCATACCAAATTATATAATTAAACACTGATAACAGTAAAGAAGTCCTTAACACGTGACACAAAACTGTCACATATGTCCTTGTTGAGGGTCCTTTGTTATCTGAGGAGACTGTCTTTTCTCTCTCAAACTGTACAGTAAAGTCAAAGACATTTTTAATATCTTTTTAATATATATTTAAACTGTCATTCTAAGGAATCATACACAGGTGATGCAAAATTTTCTTGACTAGCAATTGTTAAAACATTGTCAACTGCACAGCTGAGGACTAAGGACTCTTTCTCCTGGGGTCCTTTACAGAAAGCAGGTTTAACAAACTCAGAGCAAATTAGAATTTTGGGTTAGGCTCAACATTTTCTGTTCCAGTTAGTTTTCAATCAGCTCTGCTTAACTCAGAGTTGACTGAAAACCAAAAGTGTTGCATAACAAGAAAGCCATCATAAATGGATCTCTGACACATTCATTTTGACATCACAGCTTTTCCATTTGTGTGTTCCAAACAGGTGAAAAATCTACAAAAAGGGGTGAATATTAATCTCAGTCAAACCTTACTCCTAACCCTAGATGTGTCATTGAAGACTTGGTGGATGTTAAGAGATCAAACTCTTTTTAAATGCATTAACTTCTGCGGGTTAATGTGTTCCGTTATGTGCTTTCATTTCGACCGTATGAAAGAGGAAATGAAACAGAGTCAGCAAACAGCTTCAGGTGCAGCACGAGGGGAGGAGTCACAAAGAAATTCAGAGTTCATTGAAGAAAAGCTGCCAGTGAGCAGGTTAGGTGACCCAGGGTTTAAAGCTGTCCAACTACAACACTGAGTTTCCCTCAGTTTTCGTTAAACCTGCTTCTGGAACAGGACCCTGCTTCCATCTGTGAAATGACACAGAAGTGTCTCCTCATCAACTAACAGGGTCAGAGACAGTTTCTATGATAAGGCAATCTGACTGCAGAACAAGAGGCCATAAACACGTTGTTGCTATTCATTAAATTTACTGCAATGTATAATCTTTATAATACTATATATTTTCCATTCTGACCAGCAGGTTGCTTCATAGCCACGCTGTTTTAAATTTTATTATTGCACTAGGCACTCACATTATGATATTTATATAAATCTGTCAATCATCTGACTTGGAGCATTGGCTATCACCCTGCACTTTGCACATAGTGAGTACGTAATGTCTTGTGTGTTCATTTGCACATCAAACCTCACAGAAAGCATTTTTGCAGGGTCGGGTGAGATAGGCGATGCCTAAAATCACTATTTGCCTCTTTGTCCTCTCTCCAGAGAATGAAGTCCTCTAAAAGTTAAATGTACTGGCGAGGAAAATTAAAGGACCTCTAAATCCTCCCTGTTCTTTTTATTCAGCACATTTGAGATAAACAAAATATTTGGAGGTGGAAAAGTCAAAGAAATGGTTTGGTTTCCCAGAAGCTGGTGCACAGCAGTTGTTACAATTTCATTTGTAAAGGTCAACAACAAGAAAAAAAAAAAAAAACTTAACACATTTACTGTTTAATTTTTCCATGGTGTGTGAACAGCTTCCCAAAAAAATCCAACATGTAACCACAAAAGGAGCAGAAACAGCAACAGATATTGAATCATCTGTCCGTGTCACAAAGTCCTCTAAGAGGCAGTCAGAGGATGTGATCTCAATGCAAAATGTTACAAACAATGTAACCAAGGTTTTACTGAAACCAAAACTAATGAAAAACACTTTTAGTTCACAAAAGTTTGTCTTAAAGCAGGGCGACAGTATGAATGCTTAACCTTCAAGTGACCGAGTGGGGTCCTACGACTTTTCATAGTTGTTTTTACACGAATTGGCCCATTGGTGTGGGGAGGGTAATGGAAAGTTCTCTGGGTCATTTATGTATGTTTTCAACATTATAGGCTTTGATTTTTATTGTCGTTTTCCACTTGTAAAGTAATGTTTTGCAGTGACCCATCGCTAACAGGCCTAGAGTAGCAACATTTATCGCTGTATAAGCCTTTCAGCAGATACTTAACGCACAAAGTAAAGATAAACACAGCTCAACAGACGTTTAGTGGGGTTAAGTCCTTTCTGCACACAAATTATTGAAAACCACATTTAATGAATATCGGTCATGGGGAAAAGGTAAATAGTACAGGTATGATAAACAAATCAAGCCACTGGAAGAAAAGGATTCCTGTATAAAATCGAATGAAGTCATAATAATTCCTGTTGGCTTTGCCGTTAACTTCTCCAGATTTTATATCACTAAATTGAATAAACAGAGTTGAATCCAATATACTGTATATTATAATATGCATTTCATTTTTATGTGATGATTTAAGTATGAATCTTCCATATTGACCCTCTGGGGATGCAGCAGTCATCTGCGACTGAAAAAGCACTCACTCCATACTTTTAACATCTCTGTAAGAGATATATGTAGCTCCTAACTTTAGAAAGTGTCCTGCCATGCACCTCACACTGTTCAGCCGTCAAAACGAGACATCACTTGTTCTCATATTCCATCAAGGAAACATGATCTTACTTTTATAAAACAAATTGTAATCATACTACACACAAAACAACTCTTACTGTTTAGGGGAATGAGATGGCAGGTAGACATGCCGACTGTCTTAAATCTGTGCACAAAGCACTGCACAAGGACAACAAAATGTCCCTATGTGACAGCAATAAGTTTATAAAAAAATGGAACAAGTCACTTTGTGAAGTCTCCAACCCACAGCACACTGTGGGCTCTCTTCATTACCCACTGTGATGAAGGATAAACTGAGATATGCCAGCTCAGCTGGAGGTATTTAGGATGCTGCATTGCTGCCACCTAGAGGCCAAACATAGCATGGATTCAGTCATTAGAGAAAAAAATGGAAAAAAATGTTTTCTTTTCTCATTTGGACAACAGATCAATTAGGCTCTTGTTACCAGAATGGCAAGCTCAGTATTTTTAGAAAGGAATTAAACAACTACCTTTTGAATCTGACTTCTAACTTGGAGCGATATTAAATCCTAATGCTATAGTATTTTATTTTACTGACTTTGTGTAATTTCTGAATAGTATTGAAGGAATGCACTGACTGCCAGTTGGCCAACAAAAAACGGTGTAAATAATTTGGTTGATAGTAAATGACACCATTTTTCTTTTAGTCTTTATAGTTTGTGTTTGTTTATTTTTATACAGTTCTTAGTTTCAGGGAAACAACAAAATCTTCTTTATAATCAATAAGTGACCTGTTTTTAAAGCCTTTCAGCTCTTCACACAAAATTGATGTGACAACAGATAAATACAGGCAACTGATATCAGTAAGTATCTTATTTGCTGACATACTGATATCAGTCAACATCGGTGAATCCCTATTTTTTTTTTTTGGGGTCTTGTCAAGAACTTTGATCTGGATGTTTGTATTAAAGATGCTAATTAATAAATATGTCCAGAGCCTACAAGACATTTTAGACGTATCTTTTTTATGTTAATAAATTAATTGTCAGCTCGTAATTGTGTTACAGTTGGTTTTAAAAGCATTTTAATTTTTGATCCTTCTTTGTAAAGCACTGAGGGCTGTGAGAGAAGTGCTACACAAATTAAGTTATACATTTTTATCACTAGTGGGAGACAGGTGGAAGGATGGAGGGTCATTTAGTGTCGTTTGTCTGTTTTTACTCACCTATCAAAGCTGTATGTTCCAGGGTGACTGATTGATCGCTTCATCTGTGCAGACAAACGAAAGAGACATGTTTGTTTAAAAAAAAAAAAAATTGTTCAACTGAAATAAAAAAACTGTAATAGAGATTAAAACATCTTCACTTCTGTATTTGTTCTAAATATATTTTAAAATTCAAAATAATTAATAAAAATAAATTAATCAGTCTACAAATTTAAGATGTAAAAGATCCAGGTAGCTTTTCTGTTGAGTTCTGTTGGAGTTCTTTGACTGTAAAAATACAATAAAGTAATTAGTGAAGCTAAAATTTTGCTTTAAATTTAAACAAATGCTCCCCCCCCCCAGTAATTTCCTTTTTACTGGCTCCGTTTTAAACTCTTAGTTTGGTGGAAGTCCCAAATGTGTGTTTTATTGGCCTCTTCTGTCACATCTGCTTCACTGTTTTTACCCTGGGTGTACAAGTACAAAATAAAATGTACAGTAAATTATGCTACACTGAGAGGATGCTGTTATTTGCCAAGTTCAAACTACATGATATTTATATCCACACAGACAGTGGCCCTAATGATACTCTTTTTATTATTATTAAAAACTAAGAAAAAATGACTGAAGCATCTGCAAGCAAAGCAAAAAAGATCTGATATGTCAACCTTGAAACATCCCAGATGTCAACAAAGATACACCATTTTATTTTATTTTACTAAGCTCTTTTCTTTGAATAATTGTACTTTATTAAGCTATTTTATATTGTCATATTCTTATTTTTATTAAACTATTATTTCATTTTGTTATTGTTGGTGTTCACTGCTTTATCTACTGTAACAAAAGAATTCCCCAACTTCAGAGTTAAATAAAATATATGTTATTAATCTTATTTTACTATTCTGAACCTGACATTACAGCCCTTTCGATTAGCTGGAGGACATGAAATTACCCTTTCGGGAGGTCGGAGGTCAGGAGTCAAACTGTGGTTGGCCAGGGTCATACACTCCTCCAAAGTCCTGATGAAAGTGGCACATGTGGCACTGAGGAGCGAGGCCTGAAGACAGAGAGATGATTACCAGTCATCTGAAGTTTTACTTGCATCACTCACAGGCAGAAATATATATTTTAGATGTAATCTTTCTGTCTGAATCAATTTGTGTGTACTAAAGGTTACAGTTTTTAAATGGTAAAATGCCTCCTCTTTAAATAATTTTCTCTTATCTCTCTTATTAATATAGATGATAAATGACATTATCCTGCTATAAAACCTTCTTAGGTATGTCTCTTAGTAAATTACACCACCCTGCATCAGAAAATAAAATTTCTTCTGTTTTCCAGAAAATAGTTGATATTACCCAATTCAATAATGCTGAGTTAAAAAATAATCAATCATGTACAGTTTTGTCACAAAATCCATTTTTTTCACATATGGTCCATTTGTGCTCTTTGTATTTCAGCTTCTCCAACACAATTTGCATATCTTCATAGGTTTCTGGACAGAATGACCAGTTGGCACGGATGCAAAGTAACTGCCATTATGCAGTAGGACACATTTTCGACTGGCTTTTGAGCTGTCAGTGAACAGCCTCTACTCATCTGCATCATACTCACAACACATTACACCCAAAAGCCCTTCAACATCAACACAATAGACACAAAAGTCATCATCCATTTCAAAGAATGGAATAAGATCCTTCTCGCAATAAAAAGAAAATTTGGTTCCTGGAGCAATGAGGTTTTTCTCACTGAGCCTAGACCCAAGCAACTCAGCTGCTTTCTTGGGCAGATCCAAATCTCGTACCAAGTCATTTAACTCTGGCTGAGTGAATAACTGAGGGACAGATGAGCTACTAGAAGATGGATCTTCAAAGTCCTCATCACTAGAATATTGTGCATCTGGAGACAAAAGATCATCAGACTCTTATCTCTCATCAACTAAGCCAGTAAAAATTGGAGGTGGTATTTCATCTGAATGTGCTACAGGTACAGGTCTCACTGCTGATGGCGGGTTAATTCAATTCAATTCAATTTTATTTATATAGCGCCAAATCACAACAACAGTCGCCTCAAGGCGCTTTATATTTTAGGGTAAAGAACCTACAATATTAGACAGAAAACCCCAACAAAAAAATGATCCCCTATGAGCAGCACTTGGCGACACAGGTGGA
>VUQI01007785.1:5304-24981 GCA_015106735.1 Paratilapia polleni | reverse complement strand
TATTTTTTTTCTTTATTTTTTTTTTTAAAAAAAATAAAAAAATTTTTTTTTTAATTTTTTTTTTTTTTTTTTTTTTTTTTTTTTTTTTTTAATAAGCTGCTGAATTTTAAAATGAGTAACTTTGGGGGCCACCAAATATTTTGGATCATGCAAAGACTCTATATTGTACTGTAGTAATTTTGTAATATTTGTAAGATGATATAGTGGGTGTGACTGGTTACCATTGCTTGAATCTGTACATTGTTCCAATAAATTGTTTACATTATTATGGGCCTTTTATCTTGTATTTTCTCAGATTTTCAAAGATGCATCGCTACTTAACCTAGTAAGGAAATCTGGAATGTATGAATGTATGTAGAAAACTCAGTTATGCAACTCTGCATACCTGCAGAGCAGAGCCTGACCACTTTATCGACAGGCTGATACTGGCTATTTGCAGATCTCTCGCGTTTATAAGGGCCAATGAAATTAAAGACGAGATGAGAGAAACACCCTTTAACCATGAGTGTTGACGTTGCATACTTTGTCCACCAGTGTTAAGAAAATCTGTTTATGTTTCATGTGTCTTAAAGAAAAGAGAAAAAAAAAATACAAGAATTGGCAGATTTATTGAAATACCAGATTTTTAAATCGCCAAATACTGGTATCTGTATTGGTCTTAAAAATCTTACATTGGTCAGGCTCAACTGCAAAGGCTGCGGCTGAGGCTCAGGTCACCTAACCAGGGTTTACACTATCCTGTCCAGGGATATTTTTGACTTTGCATACATGTCACACCATGGGTCCACTGTGTGGCTACAGTCAAATTTTTAGACTGTTGCCAGCTGATGATTAACAAAACCTTGCAACAAATTTGGAGTAAATTTAAAGGCATAACCAAGATACAAGCTATAATATTGGAAGAATTTAAGAGCACTCTAGGCTACGTCAAAAATGTGTTTTTTTTCCCCCCTTTTTTTATGCTTTAAATAAACCACAGATATTATAACAGTATTACCTAAGCAATATTTGTGGAACTTGTGTTGCCTTCAAAATCTAAATTGGAAAAGTACGTCACCTGCAAAAAGATTTTATTAGACAGGGAGAAGTGTTTATTGATGCTGAATTATGTTAACTAATGTTAATGTTATACACTAATGCAACATCATTATTATGATTTTTTTTATCTACATTGCTGCGTTTTGGTGTATGTATCAATGGGTGTTTAAAAAAAACTGTGAAGAAAAATCTTTTATACAGTCATTCGGATGAATATACAATTTTTAGTCAATTTCAACATTGTACACAGGAATTTACGTGGAGCATGTGAAGGGAGCATTTCACTCAGCGACGGCCGGTCGTTTGGTGTCTCTATCCGCCGTTGGTAGCGCTGTTTCGTCTACATTTCTACGGGAAGAAACCATAGGGGACGGACGCAGTACAGCCGGGTGGAGGTGGAGTCTGTAGGTGGGGAGGGAGAAGAAAGGGGAGCGGAGGAAAACGGGGAAAGGCAGATACAAGAGAAACGGGGGGAGGACGGTGGATGATATACTCTTTAAAAGTTGCATTACAAGTTTACGAGCTGTGGCGAAAAGGAATAACACAAGATGATAACGCCGTACTTCCTAGAGAATTTCTGGGTAGGTGCTTTTTATTCATGGTATTTACACCGGTGCTATTCCTCGTTATTCTCTAGCTATGTTCCCTCCCTATCATGTTCATGTCAATCAGGAGTCAAGTGTTATTCACTTTACAGAGGTAGTGGTCTAGCTCACAAGCTTAGGTCCCGCTGAAGTCGCAGTGTCTGGTACAGCCGGATTTACTGCTCAGCAACCCCGCGGCCACCGCTAATTTTCTTCGGCAAATATTTTGCCACCCCGGGGTTTGGGCCTCTGTGAACCAATCTAACTTGAAACCTCGAAGCGTCCACCCCCCCCCATTTCCGTTAATTGGCTGGGTTAGGATTGCTTGGGATGTTTATGGTCAGTTCCCTGAATGCTATTGGACGCCTCGGCTGTCAATCAAAGCCTTTCTGTCGTACGCGTCATTTTCTTCCGTAACAAAGTTTCAGTGAGAGGCCAGATGTTTAATAAGTTACAGTAGCTTTAAAACACGAATTAAGCCTCATACCACATTAAATAACCAGCTTTACGCTTTATGTAGCCAGTGTCGTAGAGCGTGCATTAGTATTAGACTGAGCACAGCGCTGTCTGTGTACTGCCTAAAGGTCAATTCTCTTCCGATAATAATTTGACGTGGCTATGTCAAAGCAGGTGGAAAAGTAAGAATCTGTGTTCACTACATTTTATAGTACACTAAAGCCACTGAGACAGTGGAATTAAAAGTGAAACTCGCACAATAATAGGCTCATTAGGGCTACTGCTCTAATTCAAGACCGTGTATGTATTGCACTGTAACCACTGTAGTATTGGTTTTGTGTTTTTTTTCTGTTATATTGAGTTATAGCATAAGTATTACAAATGCTGAGAACTACTACATGGTTTACTACCCCATTCCTTTTAGATGAAGGTATTTTGAATATAAGCCAGTAGTGGTTGCGCTGCTCAGTTATTTTTGATCTGGTGTACTTAAGGCCCCTACGAATCTGGTACTTAGGTTAAATTTTCTTAAAACGTGCATTTTAAAATAGGACTGTTGAATGGCTTTATTACTGATTTGTACAAGCTGAAGTTAAACAGTCTCTCAGCTTGAAATAACCAGTCAGATTGTGCTCCTGTCTTCATTAAGGTGGGAAAATACATCCTTAGGTTTTAGCCTCAGTTGAACTCTGTAGGTGATCCAATGCTTACACGGCTGCTGTAATGAATATTTGTTGAAAATCCCATTAAGCTAAGTGCTTGAAGTAATTACAGATACACCGCTGTTACCCTCTAACGCCTTTTTTTCCTAAATGAGAGTTCATCATTAACTAAATGGAAAAGAGGAGAGCTGAGACACTCCTGACTCTTCAATCTGCCCTTTGTGCCCTGCTGTGAGCCACAAGAGAATCCAGTGATGGCAGCGATCAGCTGTGTGTTTAAAATGCAGGACAGGTACACACGCACATACTTGGCATTAGGAGGAGATGCATCCATTTCCCTTGACTACAAATCATCATCGCGAGCAGACACGCGCTCACGTGAAGTTTTTGTGTCTGCTGTTATACTGCTGAGCAGACAAGAACTCGCACACACAGAGTTTTCCCCTTCCACATCCCATGCTCTTTCACTTTTTCAGCGACGTTTTCATTGGCATTTTTCCTTGTTTGTAATCTTTGCTTGACCCTCCTGTACAAAAGATCTCCCCTCAGCTGAATATACAACTTCTTTAGGAATTAGGAGTCAGGCATGGTACCACAGTTTTGTTTATGTCTCATTGTTGCATCACTGGACTGGTCGCCGGCTGCAGCATTTCTACTCTTTGGATTTATTCGTAGGCTTTGTTTCATTTGAGTTTTTCTCTGTGTGAAATCTAGGTGAGATTTTTGGTCTGTCGATGACAGTTTGGGGTCATGAGGGCAAGATGTGTGCCGTGTGCTGAAATGTTGGACTTGTTTCTATTGTTGTAGCAGCAACTAGCCTGATTTCTATAGCAAAACTATGATGACCTTATGTTAACTTGCAATCTCTTACCCTCCAGTGTGTCATGGGAAAAAAAAAAAGAAAGATTAGCACTGAGTAGGCAGTATTGAGACAGCCAATCACCCCAGGATGGTCTTCTTCTTTGTGCTCTTTGTGTTTTGTATGTGTGTGTTTTCTTACATATTCTCACACAGTTCACATCCAGTGTCACAGTAACATACAAAGAGTGACGCAAAAAACCCAGCCTGTCAAATAAAATCAATCAGTCTTTGTTTTCAGAAGAAGGCCTTGCTTGTAACTGGATTGAGTGGTGCTTCAAGCAAAGAACCTTGGGAATCAGTAGCAGTTTTGAATGATTACCCTAGAGTGAAAACATTATGCTAATTATGGTTTTTGCTTGAAACCAACATCCTGCCTCTTGCTGGTTGTGATTGCTTTGACTGCTTGTGTTCCACTTCTCATAAACCCTTACATACAAGCTGGGTTTAGTTGTGTTAGCCCAAACAGCTTTGGGATTAACACTCTGTGTCACATCCATAAACAGTTAAGTAATGGTCAAGTTTTTCAAGACTTATGTTTCTACCACAAACAAAGCCCAGCCTCTGTGTGCATACCACATACTAAAGCTGCGTGTGTTGTCTGTGATGAGGTGTGATAGCTCAGTGCACCGCTCCCAGACCTCTCCGGTCACATGACTGATTCCAGACACTCTGATGTCACGGCACAGTCTACAGGATTCATGGCTGTGTGGTCTACGGGCTACACCAGGCCATCATTTACAGTCTGTGTGGAGAGAGACTGTCTTTTTTTGCCCTGTCTAAATTCCTCAGGGAGAGTGTACACTTCTTTCCACTGCTTGCACCTGAGCACACACCGGAACTGGAGAAGAACTCCTGTCAGATGAGACACTCCTAATCCTGTTTAATGTTTCCCTTTCCTAAAGCACGACATGAGTCCTGTAGTAACAGCCATGAGAAATTAAGGTTAAGGTTAAGGTTGGTTAAGGTGTTTGAGGGCAAACTACTACACTGTTCGTGTAGTAGTGCTACTTTCCAGCCTGCATACTAAATTCTTACACACTTAATAACTACATGTAATAATTCATTTGATCATACTCCCAACTTCACACCTTCAGCACATCAGAAAATAATGAATTTCCCTTCTTTACTAAATTCCATTTTAGCACATTTATTACGTACCCTATGTATATGTAGCTTAGTTAATTTTAGTTTTCTTTTGCAGTTTGGAAGGTATAATATAACCCTACGCAGTAAAATGCTGACATAAAGGAGGCTCTTCCTATGGCATGAGTTACGTTACTGCCTGTCAGGCAACAACCACTTGATTCCCCACACACAGGATATTGAACCTTATATTGTAGTCTAGCAGAAGGAGAGTGAATTCCTGTCCATCTCTGTGCAGCAGATGTTACGTGATAAACTGTAGAACTGTGGTTTCATATATCTTTCCTTTTAAGGTGGTATTTAAGATTAAGGATGTCAGTTTCTTTTTGTGTTGACTGCTCAGTAACTGAATTGATAACATTGTCCTGTGCAAATACACATATCACGTACTGTTTTAAAAACAGTACGTGATATGTTTTGCAGGTTAAACCGAGTCATTTTCTGATAGAAGAGCTCATGTCTTTTGCTCTGCTTAGTAAAATCTCTTATTGACTTAAGAATTAGACTGCGTGCTGGTGAAAAAGCCATGCACTCTGTCTAGTACATACATTGATATAACATGTAGAGTGTTTCTTTCACTCCAACGAAAGATAATTTATTAATTTATTTACTTTTTTTAAAATTAATTATTCTGCTGTGCTTTAATAATTACAGTACTGTGTAAAAGTCTTGAGCCACCCCTCATTTCTTTATATTTTGCTTGGAAAATGGGAAATAGATTTATTAAAACATGTGCAAACATCAATGGAAATACAGTATATGAGGCAAAAATAGAGTTTGTACAATTCTAACGAGCTTGAAAGTCAATATTTGGTATGACCACCTTGCTTCAATAATGTTGAGGTCCAGGCTCTGGGGAGGCCAGTCCATTGCTGATAGTGTTCCATTGTGTGTTTTTCTATCCAGGTATGCTTTTACTGCATTGGCAGTGTGTTTGGAATCATTTCATTATCATGCTGAAAAATGCAATACCATCTGGAAAGTCGTCAGATGCTTTCCAGATGGTATTGCATGGTGGATCAAAATCTGACGGTACTTTTCTGCGTCCATAATTCCATCAATTTTGACAAGATCTCCAACACCACTGCCTGAAATGCAGCCCCAAACCATGACAGAGCCTCCACCGTGTTTTACAGATGGCTGTAGACACTCACTGTTCTCTCCTGACCCCCTCCGTACATAATGATGATGATTTGAACCAAAAATTTCAAATTTGGATTCATCACTCCATAAAACCTGTTGCCACTGATTTTCAGTCCAGTCCTCTTGTATATTTGGCATGCATCCGACTTTTCTCCTTGTTTCTTCTCCTTAAGAATGGCTTCTTGACAGCCACCCTTTCACTGAGACCATTTCTGATGACGCTTCAAATGGATCAACTGAAGGGCCAGATGCATATCTCAGGTCCTATGTCAGCTCTTTGCTGGATTTTTTTTTCCTATTTCTTAAGGACATAACATGACAGATACTGTTCTGTTAGGCCTGCCACTTCTTCTTTTGTCCTCCACTTGTCCAGTTTCCCCAATTTTTTTAAGGACACACTTTACGCCATGCCGAGATATTTTATGGCTTTTGGCTAACAGCTCTTTGAGAATCACCTTGTTGGTACAAAAATACTATTTTATGCCTGTCAAACTGTGTTATCTTTGGCATTTTTCATATATTCAACTAAAGAAATGGGAGGAAATTATGTTTTGCAACAGGCTGCTAGTAGCAAAGTGCCTAAAGATACAATTTAAAATTAGTTATTTGCTACGTTGTCTCTAATGTGTAGACACAATAACAGACTGGTTCATCCCTTGAGTTAGGTGCCTTTTTTATGCTTAAATGATAGTCAGTGTTAAGTGGCTTAACAAACAAACAAAAAAAAATTCTTTGAAAATGCTCAGGTACAAGGACTAGACTGAAAAATGAGTGAAAAAGCAGCCAATGTCCAAATTGTCTGTATGTCCACTTTAAAAAATTACAACAAAGTCTGGCTCCTTGGAAGCAAAATACAAAGAAATGAGGGGTGGCTCGAGACTTTTGCACAGTAATGTATTTAGTCCGTAAGTCAACAGAAAATAATTTAAAAAAAACATAAAAAAATTAAACCTAAAACTGAATTTTATTAGCAATTAATAATAAGTATAAGAAGGAATTCAGTTCTTTGCTCTATAAGAAGTCAAAAATATTTGAAAAGTTGGATTAAATTTTATATAATCTCACTAGCAATAAACCCAAATAAAAATAACAGAGGTTTAGAAATAAAAGTGTTACACTGTGTGCAGGAAAGATGTCACAGAAACATGAGTTATACCTGTGTCAGCAATGTTAGGCCTTTGTTTGCATAATTATTCTTACTTTGGGTAGGAGTTCCATGAACCGTCTATTCCAGAACAGTGATTAAAAGTACATTGGTGTACTTTTTAATCACTGTTCTGAGTTTTTTTGTATTAGCTTTCAGGCTAATTTCCACTATATAAGCTAGATTTAATAGCTCTCCTTTCTTTCTCCTCATGAGTGAAACTACTGTTACCTACTTTTTTGTGGCCTAAAGCATACAACTTATTCAGTCTGTAGTCTGTGCAGTGCAGTCAGTGTATCAGGTTTTTCTCATTCTGGCACCTGTTTCTGTAGTAATGGTACAACCAGCTGACACAGCTTATTCTCTTCCCTTTTTTTATGAACTCAGTCTGTTCATAAGAAGCTGTCTCAACTCAAACGACAAACCACTGTTGATGTTTGCTCAATTCTCAATATGTTATCGTCCAGTTGGGGCAGGCATAAAGTTACAAACCAATTTATCTCGGTCTGAGGATAATTAGCACTTTTAGTGTTTTCATCAATGAGACCACAGACAAGGATGTTGAGAAGCTACATCTCTCTGGTATCACTTCTGCCTGTTGCTGCTCGTGTAGGTATAGTGAAATCCTCATTTATACAACTAAAAAAGCATCCCACATTTATGCAATTTTTTTTCTACTGCTCTGGAAAATTATTACTGGAGTGCCACTTGTTAAACATCAAGAAAATGCCCTTAGCTGCTTCCTGTGTTTTTTTAATTTTTCTTTTGTATTCACTGATATCACATTCCACATGAACACAGTTATTGCACAGAATGGACTCTCTTCCTGTTCCTCTCTGTGTTTTCACTCACTTTCGTCACTTCCCTGTTTTGTAGTGTGATTGGCCAATTGTTACATGTCTCTCTTAGTTTGTTTTGTCAAGTGTTGTGTAAATTCAGTCTCATGGACTGTGTTTTACCTTTGTATTTTGACATCTAATGCATGTAGGAGCTTGCATGTCATGTTTGCTGTCAGCAGGGTAACAGCTGAGCTTAGCTTTATAACAGTTATCTTGTTGCAACAGGAAGCACACCTCAGTGATCTGCTCACTGGGGTAAATGTCGGCCAGTGAGCCGTAACCTAGAGAATGATGCTTTCCTTTTAATGTGTATTTGATTTGTAGATATAGTTCTTTTGGAGGTTTCTTAACACAAACTTCCTGAACATATGCGGAAAAAGAAAACTAAGTCCATGTGTTAATGCTGTAGCCTTTAGGCAAAGTGCTGACAGTGGATTGCTTCAGGAACTAGGAAATATCTGTGGTGGTCTCAGCTTGAGGTGAAACAAAGTTGAACTGCAGATTTATACAAGACTGAGGGTGAACTCTGGTGAACCGGGGTCTTCTTATTTTGCAGCGTGTACTTTGGTAAAATTTTATAGTTTTCTTATTTGCGTTAATTTGACACCAGCTGTCATGTTTATCACCACCTGCTGACTTATCTGAATTTTATTGTTTTATATACTCTTCCAAGATATTACATAACAAATGTCACAAGCTGCCCCGATCAAATGGTCTCAGCCACGTTACTGTTATTCATTCATTTTTCTTTGAGGTCCTTTGAAGCTTCTAGGAATGGTATGTGGCCTCCCGCACTGAAACAACCCAAGAGGCCAATGAGGAAGTAAAGCAGGAAGAAGAGGGTTTTAAATTAAAAATAATTCTGATGAAGTCCACTAGTCTGAAACGTCACCACGTCTGTCAAAATGGCCGGGGGGAAAAAAAGAAAAAAGAAATTTAAATCAGTCAGCTTTGTCCTGAAGGTCTGTGTTTATGCTGTTTTCACATTTGTATATTCAAGTTTGGCTTAAATGTTTAGTGTAGTCCACATAGCAGTGATGAGAAGCTATTGCATTAGAGCAGATGTCGGCAACCTTTGCTATCAAAAGAGCCGTTTTGGGGCAATTTTTGACCAAAATAAAAAAAATCAGTGTGAAGCCACAAAACTTATTTGAGCCTCATTAATGAAGGTGACGCATCCTATTAATTATAAATTAGCATATCAACATTGCTAATAGGGGTAAATAACTAAAATCTTTTTAAATCTGTGTGCCATTTATTATTGTATTTTTTGTATTTTTATTGCCAACAAAACTGAACAATTTTGAAGCTGAGGAAAAACACATCTATTATTATTATTGGACAGGCCTACTCTAAATTAGCTATAAAGCTCTGCAGCGTCCTACCTGTGTTTGAATCAAATTAAAAGCAGCATACTTTAAAAATAAATAAACATATCGCAGCCTAAGAGCTTTACAAATGGTAAAAGTAATAATAAAAAACATAGGTCAGCTTGAATTTAATTTTGACTTAAGTCCAGTTCAGTAGGAGTGATCGTTGTCTTCTTTTCTTCAGCCACATATAGCAAGCAACCCTTGGACCTGTAAAAAACAACAACGATATGCAATGATAATAAATGCAAATTAAAATGTTAAAAAAAACATTGTTCATTTTCATATTCATATTTATCTTGTTTTTTGTCAAAGCCACAGGGAGCCACCAGAGCCACATGCAGCTCTGGAGCTCCTGATTCCAGGACCATTTTTACTTTCCATAGACCATACCTTAAATACAAACACAGCACAATCAGTTTTATTACAGCAAAAGTCACCTGTAGGCCATTTCATGGTCGTCTTCTTCTTCTTTCGGCTGCTCCCTTTAGGGGTCGCCACAGCGGATCATCTGCCTCCATCTCAGCCTATCCCTAGCATCCTCTTCTGTCACACCAACCCTCTGCGTGTCCTCCTTCACTACATCCATGAACGTTTTCTGTGGTCTTCCTCTTTTCGTCCAGCCTGGCAGCTCCATCTTCAACGTCCTTTGCCCAATATATCCACCATCCCTTCTCTATACATGTCCATACCATCTCAGCCTTGCCTCTTTTTCTTTGTCTCCAAACTGCTCAACCTGAGCTGTCCCTCTGATGTACTCATTTCTAATCCTGTCAATTCTGGTCACTCCCAACGAAAATCTTAACATCTTCAACTCTCCAGCTAAACTTCCTTAATTTTTGTTAGTGCAACCGTCTCCAAACTATACATCATAGCAGGTCTCACTACGATCTTGCAGACCTTCTCTTTCACTCTTGGTGCTATCCTTCTGTCACAAATCACCCCTGACACTGGTCTCCATCCACTCCACCCTGCCTGCAATCTCTTCTTCACCTCTCTTGTGCACTCCCTGTTGCTTTATATGGTTGACCCTAGGTGCTTAAACTCATTCACCTTCAGCACCTCTGCTCCTTGCAGCTTCATTGTCACACCAGCCTCCCTCTCATTCACACACATGTATTCTGTCTTGCTTGCTGTCTTGCTACTGACTTTCATTCCTCTTCACTCCAGTGCATACCTCCACCTCTCCGGGGTCTCTTCCACCTGCTCCCTACTCTCACTGCAGATCACAATGTCGTCTGTGAAGATAATAGTCCACGGAGACTCCTGCCTGACCTCATCTGTCAACCTGTCCATCATCATTGCAAACAAGAAGGGGCTCAGAGCCAATCCCTGATGTAATCCCACCCCCACCTTAACCCATCTGTCACTCTTACAGCACATCTCACCACTGTCCTCGACCCTGCACCACCCTCACGTACTTCTCTGCCACTCTTGACGACCTCATACAGTATCACAGTTCCTCTCTTGGCACCCTATTATATACTTTCTCTAGATCCACAAAGGCACAGTGCAACTCCCTCTGACCTTCTCTATACTTCTCCATCAACATTCTCAAAACAAACATCACATCTGTAGTGCTCTTTCTCGGTATGAAGCCATACTGCTGCTCACTGATCATCACTTCTCTTCTTAACCTAGCTTCAACAACTCTTTTCCATATCTTCATGGTATGGCTCATCAACTTTATCCCTCTGTAGTTACTACAGCTCTGCACATCACCCTTGTTCTTGAAAATCTTCTTGAACTTCTCCTTTCTTCAGGCATCCTCTCACTCTCACAGATCGTGTTTAACAATCTGGTTAAAAGGTCCACTGTCCTCTCTCGTAGGCATCTCCATACCTCCACAGGTATGTGGACCAACCCCCTTTCCACTCTTCATCCTCTTCATAGTTGACCTCACTTACTCCTTACTAATCATTTGCACTTCCTGACTCACTAACTGCCCTCCATCCTTCCTCCCCTCTCTCTCATTTTCTTCATTCATCAGCACCTCATAGTACTCCACCTTCTCTTCACACTCTCTTCAATTGTTAGTACATTTCTATCTCTATCCTTAATCACCCTAACCTGCTGCATATCATTTCCAGCTTGATCTCTCTGCCTACTTACTATAAGTCTTTTCCTTTGCCTTTGTCACCTCTCTCTTTGCCGTACACCTAGCCTCCCAGTACTCCTGTCTGCTTTCTTCATCTCCCTGACTATCCCACTTTTTCTTTGCTAACCTCTTCCTTTGAATACTCTCTTGACTTCCTCACCAAATCTCCTTGTCTTCTTTCCTCTACCCAGAGGATACACCAAATACCTTCTTGGCAGTTTCCCTGACCACTTCAGCTGTACTTTCCCAGTCATCTGGTAACTCATCACTACCACCCAGAGCCTGTCTCAACTCCTCCCTGAACTCTGTGCAACATTCTCCCTTCTTCATCTTCCGCCATTTAATCCTTGGCTCTGCCTTCACTTGCTTCCTCTTCTTGATTTCCAAAGTCCTACAGACTACCATCCAATGCAGCCTACCTACATTCTTCCCTGACACCACCTTGCAGCCTCGTATCTCTTTCAGACTGCACCTTCTGCATAGGATATAGTCCACCTGTGTGCACCTCCCCCCTGTCACCATATGTTCCTCCCTCTTCTTGTATTATATGTTCACCACAGCCATTTCCATCCTTTTTGCAAAATTCATTACCATCTGTCCTTCCTCCTTAACACCATACCTACTCAACACCTCCTCATCACCTCTGTTCCCTTCACTTACATATCCATTGAAGTCCGCTCCAATCACCACTCTCTCCCCCCTGGGGACACTCTCTACCACTTCATCTAACTTACTCCAGAATTCTTCTTTCTCTTCTAACTGACATCCAACTTGTGGGGTAAACGCACTGACAACATTCAACATCACTCCTTCAATTTCCAGCTTCAAACTTATGATCCTGTCTGACACTCTCTTCACCTCCACAACACTATTCACACACACTTCCTTCAAGATTACCCCTACTCCATTTCGCTTCCTATCTGTGCCATGGTAGAACAGTTTGAATCCACCTCTAATGCTCCTGGCCTTGCTTCCCTTCCACCTGGTCTCCTGCACACATAATATAGCTACCTTGCTTCTCTCCATCATATCAGCCATAGTCCCTACTTTTAAAGTCCCTACTCTCACCTCTGCACTCCTGCCTTTCCTTTTCTCTTGCTACCTCTGAACACACCTTCCCCCTCTCCTCTTCCTTTTTCTTTGGCCAACAGTAGCAGAGTCACAGGCCAACTTTCTTGTCACTCCTAGCATTTAATAATTGGTTTCTCTCTACGCTCAAGCATATTTAAGACATTGGCCGTGGTTGGCCCTGCTATCTAGCAGGACAGTAGCTACCTGGTGCAGCTGCCCCCTGCTGTGAATCTGCAAAAACACATCATCATATCTTTGTGTAATCTAGCTAACACAGGCCAACATGAAATAAGACATATCAGACAACAGCAGTTTTATAAACACATAAAAAATGCATTCTTAATGTAGATATCTTGTCTTTATCTTGTTACTTATTGACTAACATATACACTGATACTGATATACAGTATTTGCAATAGTTCAGTTCACTTCAGTCCTCTTTATGCCTGTTGGTGCATAAGGCTGTAACCAGTGCTCTCCACTGGGACTGGTCTCGGGCCATCTTCTGTGGTATAGGTCAACTCCATCCCTTCTCTTTTATTTTCTAATGTTCTCCTCCAGGTATATCTTGGCTGTCCTCAAAATAATTTCCTACCTGGGGTCCAGTTTAAGGCTACCCTCGGCATTGCTGCATTCTGAGTATGAGTCCGTTCCACCTCCATCTCCGCTTCTTTACTTCTATTGCCAGGCTAGTTGTAACAGCCTAAGATCCACATTTGTTTATTGTTTGGCCAGTATATCTTAAAGATCCTTCTGAGACAATTGTTATGGAACACATCTGTGCAATGACTGATGGCTTTTGGCACTTTCCAAGTGTCACATCCATGTAAAAGTACACTCAGGGCATTTGACTTGTACAGGTGAAGCTTGGTTTTGTAGCTGATGTTGTTTATGTTCCAAATGGTTTTCAGTGTGTGTAATGTATAACAAGACTTGGCTAGTCTGGTGTTAACCTCTACCTAATTGTCTCCATTGCTTGTAACTTTCACTCCGAGATAAAAGTGAAACTGTCTACTTCCTCCACAGCTTGCTCTTTGATGATGATTGGATCCTGAATGGTACTCTTTACCTTCATGATTTGTTTTTATTCCCTTGATGAATCTTCAGACCAGTCATTTGACTGTCACTTTCTAATTCTAGGATCTTTTCTTGCATGTCTTTCTGGCTGGAGGAGAGTAGTCAAAGACCAGGTCTTCCACTTGTTAGGGCCCATCTTATACCCCTTCCTCTAGTGATAGTGATTTTTATCAGCCATTCTATTGCAAGGATGAAGAGGAAGGGTGAATGTATGCATCCTTGTTTCGCCCCCGTCTTGATAGTTTGTATAGAAGAGTTGTGTGATCTTAACCAGCTGGCTTGGGATGCCATAGTGTTGCATGATCTTCCACAAGGAATAAGTTGATAATCAATAAGTTTATATCGATGTATATTGGTCTGGCTGATTTATTGATCAATCTTTTATACAGGAGGTAGCTGAGAACCAAGTAAGAGAACATTTTATTTCACCCAGTCACTCACAGCAGCTTTGGCTGTAGGCATTACGTTTTCAGGTTGTTCATTCAATTCTCATGAATGAGATATCTCAGCATCATCTGGAGGGGATTTCATTGCATCTGGCACAAGTGTTCAATTCAATTCAAGGACTCAAACTAGTTAGAGTTTGTTGGTCAAAGGTCAAGGTCCCTAGGGAGACTGTCCTCTCCCAGAAAATGACACCATAGCTTCTTTGTTAAAGTGTCCTCTAGCAGCTGTGTAAAAAAGTCAGTGTAAGATGTGCGCCTAGTATCTTAGAAAATGTGCTTTCTAACACATGCTTAACATTGTAAAAGGATGTATTTCATTGCTTCTTTTCCTGACTTTATTTCAATAGTCTCCTGCTCAGAAACCATTTGTTTTTGTGCATTTTCCAAGCCTCCTCCTTCTTAACATGGACGTTAAAGTGGAAGCACTCCAATAGGTCATTTCAGAAACACTTAAGGTGCATCCGCACAGGAAGTGACTAGCAACGACGTGGTGACCAGAGGTCATAAAAAGTCAGTGACATTCAGCAACTTCAAGGAATGATGGGTGAAATAACCAAAGTGATGCTACAAAGTGAGGCGCGACAAGCGCATCACTTCCTGTATGGATGCCCCTTTAGACGAGTCGCTTCAAAACAAATGCCTGATTGTTTAGATGGAGGACATTTTTATATCATGATTTTTTTATGCTTATAATAAGAAAATCAGACACAGATGACGTTATGACATACAGCAGGTTCATCTTATCTGTGACATCATAATGTTCAGAAACACTTTTCTGGTCATATTTTAACTCCATAACTCAGCAACGGAAGTGGTGATGTGAACATTAGATTTGGTCAGATACTGAATTGTGGCACTAATCTTTGGTGCCCAAATTTTATATTCCCTCCAGATTTTCTACAAATATAATGTCTTCAAAATTTTCTACAAATATAACAAGTCTAGATCGATATGGAAGTTATCTGCAACTTGAATGGTTTGGGAATGCATACCACCAGTAGACAGTGATTCTTGTCAAAACTAAGCCCGGCATTCTTCATTTATATTAATTATTCAGAGACGTGTTTGCATTTTTAAAGTGCAATTGGACACTGTTACCCAGTGGCATGGTTACAGCAACACATAGTTGTTCAAGTGTCTCTTTCATTTTGGACTTTAGCCTTAGACCAGTCTGCTTCAGTTTTTACAAATTTTTAAAAGTCGTTACTCTCAAACATGGCCAAGATGAGTATGGTTGACCAGAGTCGGCTGCAAATGCAGTTAGAAGCTATGCAGACAATGAGAATGCTGCTGGTAGAAAAAGCCTTAACGGTAATGTATAATCAATATCTTAGGTTTGGTTGCTACACTTAATGCTTTTTCCCGTGACTAATCATTGTCTTCAATGTGTGTGTGTGTGTTTGTTTTTGTCTTCTTTTCCTGAAAAATAGGGGGAAAAAAATAATGGCTTTGATGTACTCTACCATAACATGAAGCATGGCCAAATTTCCACTAAGGAGCTGACAGACTTCATCAGAGAAAGGTAAGACAGTGTTCTGGTGTGCATCAAGAGAACAATATGATTAATCTAAGACACTGAAGACATTACTGATACTGGTTACACTCTGTCTAGCCCTTCAGTACATGTCTTTCCCGTCCATGTGGTTTTTTGGTATTTAAATGTGTTTCCAAATCTACACCTGCCGGTCCAGTTCCTTGTATTGTGCTTATAATAACACCCAGATTCTTAGCTGACACTTCTATGAATAGCCACTTTGAATTTGCATCTTTGTTACAGGCTGAACCATACAAGGTTGTTCAATGGCTGCAACTAGCAATTTAGAAATCTCTGTTAAGTCTTCATGGATGTCTATAAAATATCAAATGTCAAAAATGTCCACTACATCTTCTCAGTTAAGTTGCTTTTTGTTGACAAAAAGCAAGCAAGAAAAAAAAAAAAACAGTGAAGCTGAAACCACACAGAGAACAGTAACTCTGTATGATCTTCACTTGAAAATGATTACTTGGCTAATTGTGTAATTTCTCCATGTTGCTGTAAACTTAAACCTGGCATAATAATGACTTCTGTTCAGATCCTTTCCCACCTCAATCATGATTCAGTTCTCTGTGTGAGAAGTGTGTGTTTGTAACCTGCCACATGATAGATGAGCTACCTCTGGAATTCAGCAGTGGATTCCACTCTCCGTTCCTCCTAACACTGAGGAATGCACTCAGCCACTCAGATGCTTTAAGTTGATCAGATTTGATATGCTTAATGACCAGTGTTTATTGAAGGGTAAAAAGAAAAAAAAAGCATTAGGGCTGTTATGATCAGATTCCCATTTCGTGATTATTGTACTCAAAAAGCTTCACAATAAAAAATTTTTTTCCCAGTTTTTAGAAATTTGAAAAAGCAATAATGCTATTAATCACATGCATCAGTAATTAAGTAATTATTTATGATATTATCACATGCATTATTGAAACTGCAAATTAATTTCATGGTCTAATCATGGTTATCGCCAATATACAACTGTCGTAACATCCCTAGAAAAAAATATTAATAATAATTAGGGATCATTGTTAAATTAAAATGTTTTGAAATGTTATTGCATAGCTTGTTCATTACCTTACTTGTAAAGTTTTCCTTTGTCATTTGACATGGGTATTTTTCCTACAATTGCACATCTACAGTTACTCCTTTGGTGGCAGGTGTCTCGAAAGGAAAACCACCTTCTGAATATTTGACGCCAGTAGCTATTCAACCATTTGTGATGCTCACCTGAACTGTTAAAGCATTCAGACTTACTTTGTTGTAATAAATAATCATTTAGCTTTTCACTTTGCTTAAATATTAACACACCTCCTACTCTGCAGGTGTGCTATTGTTTAGACTATGTGCTAAAATGAATCAATGCATTATTCATGGAGGAGACAGAAGGTCAGTTAGTGTTTTACTTACTGTGTATTGTGTTTAAGTGGTTATGTTGCTTTGTGACAGCTTCCCAGATATAGCTTGGTCTGTTACCTTTCACAGAGTGGTGACTTTCATGGCCATTCTCTTCTCAAAAACTGCACTATGGCTTCCTCTGCTGGGGAAAGCAGCTCTGTGCACCATGTTAATATCTCTGTCAGTTAATGCCCTGTTCCGTAAAAGCAGTGTGTGGCTAAAACATTATTAAAAATCTCCAAGGAACACACACACACACACACACACACACACACAAAAACTATTGCAGGTTGAAATATCTGCACTACAAGATTAGAAGAATGGCTTTACTTGTACACTGCTGCCTCATTCTCAGTTCTTATTCTAATTGGAGATTACTGGCATAATTAAACTCTCAACTCGAAGACAATTTGCACCTATATATATACTAAATAATTAGTATACAAAATCCACATACTTTACCACATTATATTAACAGTAAGTTTAAATAACAAACAGTATCTGCTAATTAAAGTTCACATAAGGTAATCAGAGTGTTTTTCTGATCAGTAGCTATTATCTTCTGGTTATTTCCCTGTAGGAAAACAGTACACTCAAAAATCTGCAATAATGGTAACAATTTTTAGTGATCACACTACCCAGTATGTAGCACTGATTTGGGCCACAGCTATAATTGTCCTCAGAAGATAGAAAGTCAGTTATGGTGGAAATCACTCCGTTTCATTAAGATTTCTTTAAGGTCTTTCTGTCAAACTACTGTTTACAAGGTTGAGAAACTTTTGCCATTAAGATCATCGCTGGTCAACATTTGAATCAAGTGTTTTGACAACAGATGGTCTTCCTTAGGCAACATCAATCATGTCGTAGAATCAGACATTTACATCTTCACTAAGATCAACTCAGTATTGAGTCACATTTGGCTGAAAGCGTTCAGACCCACACAGTGTCTGGCACTCTAAAATAGTGTGGTCGCCTTCTGCTGGTCCATTATTAGCAACTGGTAGAGCCTAGCACTACAGATACAGTGTAGATTTTCACATTTGTTTCAGCATAAAAAATGAAAAGTGGGAAAGGAGGAAGAGACAGTGTGGAGTCTGTTTCTCATTTTCAGCAGAAGAGGAAGTAAAGCAAACTTCACCAGGGAGAGAGCACACTTATTAACATAAAAAATAAATAATAGAAAATGATTAAGCCTACAGTAATTAGTGAACATGAGAGGACGGATATCAGTTTAACATCTGAAAGTACAAATGTTTTAGGTCATGAGCAATAGTTCTCCAGCCTTTCTGAAGTTCTTTCAAACTTTTCTTTGGACATTGGCTGCTTTTTCACTCACTTTCAGTCCAGTCTTTATACCTGACCATTTTCAGAGGATTTATGGATCAAATCATCGTATGGAGGAGGTCAGGAGTGAGGTACAACAGTGGTACAAACATGTGGAGGCTCTGTCATGGTTTCGGGCTGTGTTTTAGCCAGTGGTGTTGGGGATCTTCTCAAAATTGGTGGCAGTCTGGCTTGAGACTTTTGCACAGTACTATATATAATATTTTATTACGTGATAATGCACAGTAGGCCTCAACAATATATCAGCATTATGACAAAAAAAAAATATCCCTATTTGGCTACAAAAAAATGAATTAGGCTCTTAGAGTCGGCTGAAAAGATGAATGAGCTAAATTGAGGTTGTTGTAGATTTCCTCAAAAAAGAAAAATTTAAATACAAAATTCACAATATGCTGGGCAGCAAAAAAGGGAAAGAAAGTAAGTGATGTATTTAAATTTAGATTCACTTCACTCATCAAATACTGTAGACTTATTCATAAATGCCTGAGTATGACACACCATTTCAGCATTGCAGGGTCTACATTTTCATTTAAAGGTCTTAAAAAATATCTTTAAGATTTTTGAAATAGTCCAGAAAACATGAACAAGTGAACCTTCACCACTTTTAGGAGTGCAGTGATGTATATTGTGGAATATTAAGTCAAAAGGTACCCTAGTCTAATGCGATAGAAGAGCTACTAGAAGCTACGCAGTAAAGAAATGTTTGTCAAATTTGTATTTTTCTGCAATTAGCAATTTAAACATTAACTTTTGCATGCCCTGGTTCAGAAGTACAAACAGTAAGTTCTTTAGGGTTTGTTTAAAGGCTGAGGTTACTCTTGGCAGTATTTATAACATGATAAAGTTTAAAAAATAAACTGCCATTCTGGGCTATCAGAGATGTAGTAGAAGTGCAGCCCTTCTCCGCCATGTTGCACACACTGTGACACAGTGTCCTCTGTGTGATTTTTTTATTTTTTGTTTTGTTTTGTTTTGTGTGTGTGTGTCTATGCTGGATGTGTGCATTTGTATGTGTGCATGTTTGGCCTGGTTCCCCCTGGCTGACCTTGTTACAGAGTCACGAATGCAAAATTCAGGCTTTCACTACAACACTGCTGCAGTTTTTCTTCCCCTCCTGTCACTTTGTTACAGAGCAAAGGAATAAAAAGGGAAATTGAGAAAAGCATGAAATTCAAACACTAGCTTTCATACTTTGTCATCTTCCACATGAGGTTTATGAGCAATTCACAAGCCAAACCACATTTATTTGCCCACACACAGTGCATGTGGTCAAACATTTATGTTGCAAGTTCTAAGTGGGTGTTTTTGGCTTGGATGTGCAGATTCGTAGCAATATGCCCTGTTTGAGCTGCAACCTAGTTGCAAATAGTTTGGAGAAACTTTATCATGCTATACAATGCGATCCAGTAGTTTTTTTCTTTTTCTTCTTTTTTTTTTTTTTAGAAGAGTAATTGTTATTTTGACATTGCTGA
>VUQI01007782.1:4459-14761 GCA_015106735.1 Paratilapia polleni | reverse complement strand
TGTTGAGGTCCGGGCTCTGGGGAGGCCAATCCATGACTGATAGTGTCGCATTGTGTGTTTTCCAGGTATGCTTTTACTGCATTGGCAGTGTGTTTGGGATCACTGGCATGCTGAAACATGAAGCATGCTGCCAATTAGATGCTTTCCAGATGGTATTGCATGGTGGATGAAAATCTGATGGTACTTTTCTGCATTCATAATTCCATCAATTTTAACAAGATCCCCAACATCACTGGCTGAAATGCAGAGCTTCCACTGTTTTTTACAGATGGCTGTAGACACTCATTGTTGTCCTTTCTCCTGACCTCCTCCGTACATATTGATGATGATTTGAACCAAAAATTGGATCAAATTTGGATTCATCACTCCATAAGACCTGTAGCCACTTGTCCAGTTTCCTCAAACTTTTTAAGCACACACTACACACCATGTGCGAGTTTTCAGCTAATAGCTCTTTGGGAATCACCTCATTGTTGCAAAAATACTACTTCACTAGCAACGGCCTCTACCCCAAATGAAAATGACAAACGTTTATTGATGATGAAGAAACAAGCCAGGCTAGAGGCTGCCATTTGTGGAAGGCCTCACTGAGGGTTGTCAGTGAGCCTTGGCCTGGCAGATCCCCCCAATATCTTTGAGAAAGGTTGTCAATCTGAGAAAAAGGGGAGGGAGGGAGGGTGGGGCATGGAAACGAGAACAAACGGCTGTGTGGCGCAAGTAGTTATTTATAGATGAATGACCAGAAGGGGGGTGTTTGGGGTGTGGTCCAGCTCCTGAAATTCAGATAAATTATAATCCGATTTATGCCTGTTAACTGTGTTATCTTTGGCATTTTTCATAGATTCAACTAAAGAAATGGGAACAGATTATGTGTTTTTGCTACAGGCTGCTACAGTGCCTAAAGATACAATTTAAAATTGTTTCTTTGCTAAGTTGTCTGTTGCATTTTACAGACACAACACTGGTGGAGATGCAGTGTACAAGTGTTTGCATTACTCACTAATTCTCAGTCAAATCTTAGTGTTCTTTTTTTCTGACTCACCTGTTGCCGAATCTTTTGCAAACATGAGTGCAGAGTTGTTCATCGGTATGTCTGTGTGCGCGTAATCAGATTTGTAAATATGTAAAAAGAATCTCTAAATGCGTATCGTGTGAATGTGCATTCAGACTCTGTGTCAAGCAGATTTGTAGATGTGTAAATCTACAAATCTCTAAAATGATTTGCAAGTGTACTGACATTTGTAAATGTGTAGACAAATCTGTAAATGTGTACAAGGAGCAAAATACTTTTCATCCAGCAATATCCAAGATAAATACAGATAAGTCACCAGTTATAACTGGCCGGCCTCTCAATTGGCTGTCATTCTAAAGAAAATCTTTGCTACACTTCTGCCTTGCCGGATCTGCAAACGCGTGTGGCGATTGGCAGAGGTGTCAGGAGATTTGTCTGTAACTCCAGGGTTTTCTTTACCCTGAGCTTTGGTTTATAGGCTCATGCTGTTAAGCTGCTGTACCTGCACTGTTCTTCAGTAGTTAACCAGCCAGGGTTATTGATCTTTTGAGGGAATCCATCTCCAGTTCATTGAGAGAACTCAAGGTCTGCCAGTCAATCGCCAACAATAATTGATGCAGCATGTAATTTTTAATGTGTATGCGTATGACAGAAACCTGCACATTTGTATTCTTTTTTTATATTTTTTTACACATTTCCAAGTGTGGCTATGCACAGAGGTTGAGACATAGTCACACAACTCTTCACACTGATTTGAAAATAGTTTTGCTACAGTAACACCCCCGTACAATTGGGTTTTTATTCTGGGCTGGTGCTTTGAGTGACAGGCTCAATATGTGACACTCTTGCAGTGGTAAGTGCACCATTTAGAGGTGAATGTGCTGGATGTGTAGAAGACACAGTTGAAGGAAGGGTTGGGGTGTGTGACAGATGTGCATCATCTACACTGAATTAGGTTTTCGGCATCGAGATGCATCTACCATATGTTTGTCGGAACGCTGACATATGATTGAGGTGTCATCATGTCAGTGTCACAGCAGGGATGCAGCCATGAAGTTTGCTCCCTAAGCAATTAGAGCTCTGTTAGTAGTTGACAGTGGAAAAAAAATATGACAATGCTGGCTCTATATTAACCATATAAGCACTAGCACTGCAAAGTAGTAAGCCATGGGTGTCTGGAATATCTGGGCACCAACAAGCGCACCTCCTGTTTTGTTTCATGTATTTCCAACAGGGCAAAGCATGAAAAGGGTTGGCAGAAACTGTGCATAAATTGGAGGGTTGGTGGTTATTAAATCCAATCCTAGCCAATAACATAAATGCTCTCATCACTCTGAAACAGCTGTGCCAATCACACGACGTATGACAACAACAGCTCCACAAATAAAACAAGGTTTCCTGATAAAATTATATCATCGAGCTGCGCAACAGGAACACACAGCAGCTCAAATGTGGAGCCACAGGCAAATGGTTTGTCCTTTTTTCTTTTTTTTGGATCCTGAAAAATTCAGTTGAAGTCATTAATATGACTGCGTCAATCCAAGCTCTTTCAGCTTTATTTCCACTGTTGTGTGAGATGGCACTGCGCTTTGGCGCAGCACAGTATTGAGAAGCTGCAGATTTATCAGCATATGTGTCCTGCTGCCTTCAGATGGCTGCAGGGATTTAATGAACTGAAGGAGAAGATTTTCAGAGTATAAATCATCTGTGGGCAACAGATACCACAAAAAAAAATCACATTAGTGTATAGATGAATGCAGACTGCTTTATGTGTTCCTTCCCACTGTAACCACAACATTACATGCATATATTTTAATTAATTTATTTATGGGGATTGCAGTGGGACTGTGAAACATCAGTAGTCAACCGAACGATCGGGCAACAGACTGAGATTGTCACCTATAGAGCTGTGCCAGCTCGGCTGTCATTCCTTTGAAATCTCTCAACCGTGTTTCCACCTCATGATAAATTGTCCATCATTAGATCAGAATATCTTAAACTAAGAGGGTGGACATGGTAAAAATTATATAAGCTAAACATTATCATGATAGCTGTGTCACAGTTAACAGTTAATGGTGATGTTCCATGGGTTCACCAGAGGTGGAACAGATACTGTATATACACCTTAGTTTAAGGATTCTGTGCAGTAATCAATTGAAACAATTATACCTTGTTCCCAAAAAAGTTAGGATGCTGTGTTAAATGTGTTGTCACAAACACAAGGTATGCAACAAGAAAGGAGTCCACACAAGCGGTTTACTTAAATTAAGGGTCGATGTAAAGCGGAAAGAAGAGAGAGCCCTGAGCGGTCCATCTGGGCCAGCTTTTAAAGCCTGAAAGACCCAGAGGAGTTTCATCAGCTGACGATTCTCCTATGTTAGCCAATTGTCGTTCAGTGTAGGCATGAACTGCATCCAAGGTAGTGCGAGGGGCATCACAACGCAAATAATTTAGACCCTACTACTTCCAAACACGGTTCAGTTTGAAATCTGAAAATCTGCTGCAGCCCACACCCAAACCTTTAGTCCCAACCAGCTCTGATCACCATACAAGTGGGAAAGTAAGTTTTTTTTTTTTTGGTTGTTTTTTTACTTTTTATAATCTTTTCACAGATTAATTTTGATCTTGGGATGATTTACTTGTTGAGGTTGATTTTCCATTAACAGCTTTACTTTCTAAATTTGTTTTTTTCCCCCCAGCCAACAATAAGATATAAGACAAGTTTCTGATAAAACAAAAAGGTGAGAAAAAGAATAAGAATAGTAAGTAAAATTTAAATCCAATGGCTTTGTTTCTTTAATGCAGGTTCTTTTTAAATTGTAAATATTTCATGGCAATTTTAAAGTAAATAACAAAACACAAGCCAAAGGTCCTTTAGGATTTCAAAAGAAATTTTGGAAAGATAAATCAACCAAGCCCAAAGGATTTCATCCTATAGAATCTCATAAGAATTAAACACAAAGTATTATTGTTTGACAGCCTGTAAAAGTTCATCTTATCCCATAAATTTATCTGATTAAGTTGTAGATCAGCTGAAAAAGTTTAACTTTATATGTTCCTGTGTATTTTAAATTTTAAAATCTTATAAGAATGAAGAATTTCAGTTAAATTAAAAAAAAAAAAAGTACTTATTATAAATTGCTTCTTGCAGCCCACGAGCAGTAACTTCACCAGGGAGCTGGCACTGGGAATCACTGCTATATTTAATTCAAAATAGTACAAAGCCAACATCTCAAAGGTTGCAACAGGAATTTTATTGTTCTTTGAAGAATATATGCTCATTTTAAATATGATGCCAGCAACACTCTTCCAAAGTTTGCTGCCATCCAGTTCAAGGCCTTGCTTATTTTAGTGAGGCAATGCCAAACCACATTCTGCATGGCTGCATAGTAAAGTTCAGCTGCTAAACTGCACATATGAAATCACGTTACTGGACTGGAAAAACATTTTGCAATCCAAACTACTGCAAATGGTCTCCTCAGTTCCCAAATACAAACTGCTGTTCAAAGAGGTGATGCAACACAGCAACAAGCATGTCCCTGTCACAACTTTTTTGAAATGTGTTGCTGGCATCAAATTCAAAATGGTCATATACATCAAACAACAAAGAAATCTGTTTTCAACAGGTGATGTGTTGCCTTTGTACTATTTTAAATGAAATATGGGGTTTAAATTATTTGCAAATCATTACATTGTAATTTGTTTACATTTAAACAGTGACCCTATTTATTTGGAAGTGGGGTGGTACAGTTATTTCCAGTATCAGGTAGCAAGTATGCGGACAATACAGGCTGATGTCTGAGTGGTAAACCACAAAAAGATACTCCAGCTACACATGACATGGAAAAAAAGACTCGTGGTACAAATCATTCAATCCATGTTTCCTGGATTTTACATCAACCCGAGAGCTGTTTGTAAAAGCTGGAATGCAACATTACAGATTTTGATTTGTATTCAATGCAGCCCTTAGATCGAAGCTTTTGCTGTCCTGGTGTAAGCAACTGAGATTTACGAGGGGTGTATTTGTTGGCTCTGCCTAATCCATAGGCTTTCTTCAGAATGGGAGCTTGTCAGATAGACCGACAGTCAGACAGACTTTTCTCAAGAAGGCTTGCTTGTCAAATTGTAGACACACAATCAGGCATTTGCACACACTCACATTCTTTTCCCCAGCAAGGGGTCACATATCCAATCAGGGACACACAAATACACACATAGCAATGTACTGGTTTGATATGGAGCTCAGAGAGTGATGACAGTATCAGGTCCTTGTGTGATTGAGGTGACGGAGGCAGAGACAGGATGGGAGCTGTCATCAGCCATGAGTGACAGGAAGCCGAGGTGGGGAAGGTGGGGAGAGGGAGTCACAGCTGAGTTCATGGCATGCAGTCTATCCTTCTGTCTGTCTTTATGTTTGTCTCACCTTCTCCCATTCGGTCTCGCTATCCATCCATCTTTTTCTTATGTCTGCATAGCTGTTTCAACCTTTCTATCTTCTTTGCTGTGTCTGTCCATCTCTGTCTCCCTTTCTGCTTGAAATACATACATGTATTTTTTTTCTACTCTTCCTAGATGAATTTTGCCCTTTCTTCCCCATGTCAGACACTACATCAAGAAAAACAATGGGAGACCCATAAATAGGGTTTAGGGAACATGCACCCAATTTACTTTGACAGCGGGGGAGGTGTGTTTGTGTGTATGTATGTGTATGTATGGGCGTGCACTGGTGTAAGTCACATTGACAGGTACTGCAAATGAGGCAATATTGCAGGTATTGACTGACATCCCAGGCCCCTTGGCCCTCGCTATAAATCACGAGTCGTATTAACAATTGATCCTCTAAAATGAAGATGCAGAGAATCTTGTAATATTATTTTATAAACGATGTGCAACCTCTGAATTGGTTTGATAAAGCTAATATGTGTCTCGGGTCATTTTATTTAATAAGGAACACTTGAAATGTTCATAATCAAATTTATTGCTCAGATCCCACTGGTGCCAGCCTTGATGAAGCAATATCAATTAGTTTAAAACAAAAAAATTTGACATTTAACACCTCATTCCATAATACTGAATCACTGACACACCACTAAACTGATTTAAATTCTATCTCTCCAGCCACACACAAAAATTTCAAATCCCAGCTATTTCCAGTTACTACTGGTGTCCTCCAGGGATCCGTCCTGGGGCCCCTTCTATTTATCATCTGTCTAATTCCTCTTGGTCATAGCTTCTGTAAATTTAATGTCAGTTTCCATTGTTATGCTGATAACACCCAGCTTTACCTGTCTACCAAACCTACCACCACTCTCCCATCGACCGGCCTCTGTGTTTGCCTCCAGGAAATCAAATCCTGGTTCTCCTGCAACTTTCTCATGTTGAACAGTGATAAAACTGAGATTCTCCTCATTGGCACCAAATCCACCTTGTCTAAATGTAACAGTTTTTCCCTCCCTATTGACAACTCCGCAGTTTCTTCCTCCCCTCAGATCAAGAATCTGGGTGTCATCCTTGACAACATGCTTTCTTTTCACATCAGTCAGCTCACATCAGTAACATCACTTAGTCCTCATACTTCCATCTTTGTAACATTAATTGCCTCCGTCCATCTCTCACACCTAATAGTACTGCCATCCTTGTTCACAGCTTGGTTACGTCCCGCATTGATTACTGTAACTCTCTTCTGTTTGGTCTTCCTCTCAAGTCCATACATAAACTTCAACTGGTCCAGAACATCTGGTGCTTGCATAATTACCAGAACTCGCTCCATTAGTCACATCACACCTGTCCTTCAGCAGCTCCATTAGCTTACGGTTAAATATCGTATTGATTTCAAGATTCTGCTCCTCACCTGTAAGGCAATCCATAACCTTACTATGCAGTACCCCTCTGAACTTCTGCACATCAACACACCGATTCGCACTCTCAAGTCTTCTTCTTCTTCTCTCCATCTCCATTTCAGGAAGATGAAGAAAGTATATGAAACACTGTACTGGAAAAATGAGGAAAAATTGCTAAGTTTGATTTGCTTCTGTACATGGACAGGTTTTATCCTTTATTCGTAACATTAAGCATGACTTAAGATCTGAGCTTGGGCTAAAATACATATGTGAAAAACTGTAGTTTCCGAGGCCAAATCATGTAATTTTGGCACTAAACTTTGACACATTGCTGTGCTGTAAGAAGCTGTGACATCCGTACATCATTACTGTCACATGCACATGGTTTACTCCTTTGGTGGCCACCAAAGAAGTTTTTTTCTTTCCCCCAAAAGAAATTCACCAAGACTGTAATAATAAAAAAACAAAACAAAACAAAACAAAAAAAACCTAAGCATAATTAAAACATGATCTTTTTTTTCCCATCATAACGTGTTTGTTTATCAAATGCTCAGAAATGACGGGAAAATGCTGTAAAATAATAATATGTCACAAACAATCATGCTTGTATGTGTAGTCACCCCCTCCAAAGGTTCATTCTGAAAAAACCTCTATACAACCAGAAATTTACAAATGATATGTTGATTTATTATTTACTTTCTCTGTAAAAATAAAAAACTTAAAAAAAAAAACAACAAAAAAAAACAATAAAAAAAAACACCTTCTGTCAACGGGAACCCCCAGTACATTTGCAAGGTTCCTAGATGATGCGAATTATGAAAGCCTGATTAATAGCTAGAGGGTTAATAAGAAGTCTAATGGAGCTCTTTCTCGTGCGGAGCAAACCCCAGAAATGTAGATGACCAATCCATCAGTAGCAAAAGCTGCCCGTCTCATTGCTACAGTCCTTAGCCTGAGTAAGTCGTCTACTAGGAGAAGTTGGCCATTTTGCCAAGCAAGGTAAAGAGTCACTCAGAAACCCAACATCCCTTCTGAGAGAAACTTGGCCTATTTCAAGAGAGTGCTTCATCTGAACTGGAAGCAGCAAAACTGTGTATTCAGTTGAGTGAAAGCGTCTGAAATGCCATTGGGGAACAGTTATTTGCTAGCGGAGTGACAACATGAGACACAGAAACTAATTTTTTGCCAGATGTGAATGCAGGTGTGTCTTTAAAATTTATTCAGACTTGCCCTCTGGTGTGCCTTGGGGACAAAATGTTAGAAAAGCTCTGTCTTGTAAAGTGAACAATGAGTGACTTAATTAGTTTTTATTTCATCTTCTGCATCTTTTTGCTCTATCATTTTGGGAGTACTATAATTTGTGTCTATGAACATGGATGCATACAATTTTGTGACTATTTGATGAAAAGCTTTAATAAAATTCCATTAACTGCCATCAGAGTGTTTTGCAGCTGTTGTTCACGGGGATGAAGAAGGAACCAATAAATTAAATTTTGGGAGTATTTCACAAATTGCTGGGATATCGTGTTGAAAATCCTTTTAACAAATGCTCTCTACAGGCTCATGTGCCACCTGGAAATTTTAGATGCATTAGAATATATAAGACTGGCCTTAATCCACGTATTTTGTGTTGATTTCCCACATGAAGCTTTGAATCGACACTCAAAAGTTTTAATTGATGAAACCATGAAACATATGAAACCTGACTGAATATTTGTCACGGACACCATGGGAAATGTGATCACTATTATCATGAAAATCATTAGGCTTTACACTTCAGCTGCTGGCTCTCTTAATCTCAAGATTGAGAGTTAACTATTTATTGACCGATGCACTGCAAACCTGAAGACAAATCCTCAGAAAACCAGCATATTCATGCCAAGCACGTCACATCAGCTGGGCTACTCACAGGTATCCCGGCAGCACATACTATTCTTAGGCTGTGCTGTCATTTTTGTCCGCTTTGCTTCCTCTCTTGTTCAGAACAAAGACTGTGAGATGAGGGTCATCTTTTCTGACAGCAAGGGCGGTCAACCCCTCTGAGGTTGTCATACTCTGCCGCCTTTAACAGTGTGCTGCTTTGACTGACCTCTCTGATCGGGCATACCTTCCAGTGTGCTGTATGCTTCTGCGTGTGTGTGAGAGAGAGAGAGAGCGAGAAGGAGGTTTTTAAAATCCTGATCTCTAAGCACCACCCAGCTTCAACCTCTGCTTTGCTTGTCTGCATGTGCAGGGAGGTGGCATTGTCACAGCTCTGCCCTTTTAACATCATTTTGCTTAGACTGTTTTTTTTTCCTGTTCTTTTTTTTTTTTCATGCCCGCAGTGTAAACGTCCCATAATAACAGATCTGAAATCCTCTGACAGGGAGGGTACTGACCTTTGGATATAAATAATACACTCTATTTGACTCGTGAACAGAACGAACGCTCAGTTCTCCAAGCGACTGTTGGTGGCTGCGCTAATTGCTTTAGTGTGCTTGTCTCGTCGTCTGCCAAGTTGCACTCTGCTGAGCCACGGACTTGGCCTGCGCACGAGAGAGAGTTGGACAACAGGGCTTTAAAATATGCCAACATCCATTTGACTGCTTGGCAGTAATACAAAGGGGATTGAGAGGGGAGGGAGAGAATGAGAGAAAAAGAGAATGAGACAGAGAAAGGAAGAGCGCTGGTGAATGAGAACTGTCAGTGACCGGAGAGGTAGCGGGGCAAAGAGAAACGCAGAATGGTGAAGAACACCAGATGCAGCAAATAGTAGATAATATCCCCCTCATCTCCTTTTAGCCTTATTTTGGATCCTGATAACCCATGACCGAAGAGGCACTATTCTGCTGTGTTGAAATTTACATAAAAATCAATACCTATTGACTTGCCATTAAATTTATTCCCCTTTCCCCTGAACTACTTTACCTCTTCCTCCTCCCTTTTCTAATTCCTAATGATTGCTTTTCTGCTCAGTGGGGAATCTTTGGAAGCCTTGAAATTTCCTCCCTGCATGGTTTGCATCAACTCAACGGCAGCTCGCGAGCCCGCCTGTCATCTGAAAAACAAGCACAAGATGAGTGACGGCATATCAAATCCCAATCTTTTAACGGGTTGGAGGAAGAAGAAGAGAAAAGCTGAAGAAAAAGGGGAAATCTCCCCGAAGGCTCTCTGTGGAGTCAAGAACCTTGGCGTGCTGGCAGAGGTTGATTTGTGTGTGTATTTCTTTTCACAGGCTTGTATAATGGCTTTGACACTGAGCCTTCTCATTGTGACCATCAGTAGTAAGCCCCTGTGTTAGGTCATCTACCATATTTCCTTTCTGGCAGCAGTATTAAAAGTGCATGCACCAAGAGCGAAGCAGTGATGTCCTCCCCGACACTTCTTTCCGACAGTAAACACGATATGTGATGCACCCAGTTTCAACGAGATGTAAAAAAAAAAAAAAAAAAAAACAACACCAAAAAAAAA
>VUQI01007770.1:15696-31742 GCA_015106735.1 Paratilapia polleni | reverse complement strand
TTCTTGGCACACTTTTGGCCCCTTAGCACCAACTGAGCATCATTTAAACACCACAGCCTACCTGAGTATTGTTACTGACCATGTCCATCCTTTTATGACCACAGTGTACCCATCTTCTGATGGCTGTTTCCAGCAGGACAACACACCATGTCACAAAGCTCAGATCATCTCATCAACTTTTCATGAACATGACAGTGAGTTCATTGTACTCAAATGACCTCCACAGCCACCAGATCTCAATCCAATAGAGCACCTTTGGGATGTGGTGGAACAGGAGATTTGCATCGTGGATGTGCAGCAGACAAATCTGCAGCAACTGTGATGCTGTCATGTCAATATGGACCAAAATCTCTGAGGAATGTTTCTGGTACCTTGTTGAATCTGTGCCATGAAGAATTAAAGCAGTTCTGAAGGCAAAAATGGAATCCAACCTGGTACTAGGAAGGTGTACCTAATAACGTGTCTGGTGAGTGTATTTAATTTATGTAAGTAAACACTGAAAATCTCTTTTTCAAGAGCGACCTGGTAAAGAGAGCAGCAAATTATAACAATGATAAACACAAACAAACACAAATACAGGTGTCACACACTACGAACAAGTGAACACAACATCCATATCATCTGCAGTAACACAGTAAGGACAAAACAGTTACAGTTTAAGAGTTTCTTATCCCTTTAAACGGACTCAAACTCCCCCATCATAAAGCATTCTGACAACTTCAGGCCCTTCTGTAGATTAGAAAAAGGGACAGCCAGTTTAAAGCAGCAGGAAGACTGATTATGGTGGCAGGTATGTTCTGCTTATACA
The DNA here is from genome assembly GCA_015106735.1 of Paratilapia polleni. Taxonomy (NCBI): domain Eukaryota; kingdom Metazoa; phylum Chordata; class Actinopteri; order Cichliformes; family Cichlidae; genus Paratilapia; species Paratilapia polleni. The sequence continues at coordinate 30,934 of VUQI01007770.1, read as the reverse complement.
TTATAAAAGAGTGTAATTAGCAGTGTTATTAGAAAAACATCTTTTAACTTACTCTCATGGCTCACAAAAGCCGCAATGTGTGCATGGCCCTGAGGATGGTGAATAGGCCTGAAAAAGACCAAGAACTGGTATTAGTCTTCAGAGTCAGAAAGAGCTCTCTCATATTTACTCATATTACACTATTCAGTTTCTTACTTGCCAACAGTGATGTGCAGGTTTCCTGCCACTTTGTTGACGTACACATGTCCATGTATCCTGCAGGCATTGAGCGGCTCCATGGAGGCATCCTCTCTACACACATAATGTTTGAGCGCATCATTTTTCTTATTATAACATCTTAAAATCAACAAAAATAAGAGCAGAGCTTAATCCAGCGTGCACTGCTCTTATTTTTGCTTTTTGTAAAATTAATAAAGAAGTGATTATAAAAAAAATATCAAGAAAAAAAACGCAGATTGTTTACATGTCTGAGACTGACCGTGGTGGCAGAGCAGTGGGAGCTCCTTTCAGGAGAGTTTTGTAAAGGACTTCCTGCAGAGCGTGTTCCTCTCTCAGCCTGCTCTGTATGAGAAGCAACGTCCTGGAAAACAGACAACAGGTTGCAGAACTGTCACTTGTTCAAAGCTAAACAACTTCAAAAGCTTTTAAACAACTAGAAATCTCTAATAATCTGTTTACGAACTTAAATACACTTTTCAGGGAATTCACAAAGCCAGTTAAAATGGAAAATTATATCCGACAATAACAACACAACATTAAAACCACTGCCACGTGAAGTGACTAATAATGATCATTTCCTTATAAGGCACTGACTGCTGGAAAAGCTCACGCTGGCACATTCGTGTGGAAGTTTTTTGACAGCCTACCACCTACATGCAGACCAATGACACCTTGTTGGGGGCATCAGCTAGGAAAGTACCCCAAAGATTGAACCAGGCCTCAAATATCCCCAGGTACCAGTTCAATCGATGTTTCCGGAACAAGCCTGTTCCACAGAGACTCCACCCTGCAGCCCACACAGTGTCCTGTACCAGATACCACAGGACATGTCCAAGCTCTGACAATTCAGACCCATTTTAGTAGGCAATATTAGGCTGGTGTCTTTTCTGTAGCTTCCAGTTTTGATAACCAAATTTGAGGCACTACTGGATTTGTTCCTCCTTGCTTACACCCTGCTGTTTCCTCCCTGAGTGACTGCACAAAAGCTTACCTTTGCCACAGTCTTTGTTGCGGGGTCAGCTCAAAAATAACCTGCTCGAACACACAAAAACAGGAGAGATGTGGTTGATATAAGCAACGCGTCGGAATGACCCCATGTTTCGAGACATGCGCTTCACTCACAGGCTCGTACTGCAGGCCATTAGACGTGATCATGGTCTCAGCCAGGTCCAGGATGTCTGCTCCCACATCTACAATTAGAAGTAAAATACGCGTGTTATCGTGATCTAAGCGCTTCAATTAGCAACTTATCTTCAGTGATGACAAACACGGTGGGATACTCACGCTGGCATTTCATGGCGACTGTTATGTCGATGTTTATTCTCAGTTTACTGAAATTTAGGTAGAAAGATTATACTGTGATAAGATACTGTAACTTTACGCAATGTAAAATGCATAAAAATCTGACTTAGGTCACAATTACTTAACATTTAATAACCGAGTAATAATAACTCACCTGGAAAAATCCTTGTCGACTGCGTATTCATACTTCATCCAAGTCTCTCGATAAACAAAGAACTCTAAGACAGCCAGAAGTGCCATGGCACTAAAAGCTATAAGTGACACTGTGGATGAGACAGATGAGCAGAGAGTGTTAATCTTTCTTTTCACTGTTCCAGCTGTCTTGTTTTCAGACGGGAGGGATGTCCCACCTGTTCCTCCTGCTGCCGACGTCTCCACGTAGCTCTCTGACACTTTGGGGAAGGCGTCCAGCTCCTTCACCAGGCTCAGGGCTTTCTTTCTCGACAGACGCCTCATCTTCAGGTTCACGGCTGTTCTCCACCTCCTCCTCCTCCATCGCAAATAAAGCACACTTCAGACTGACACACACTGTAACCGTTTAATGCAAACATACCTATGTCCTGCCAAGTTAAATCTATATCATAAAAATGTACAGGACTAAATACACAGGCTGAAGAGTGACATGGGAGGAATTTCTTTTAAAGCAAATTGAGATAGACCCAAAACTTAATTGATTTATTTGCAGTATTTATTTGATTATTTATAGTTATTATTATTATTAGTAGTAGTAGTAGTAGCAGTTGTAGTAGTATATTTTATTTATTTATTTGTTTTAGGGCTGCAGCTATCAATTATTTTAGTAATCGAGTCTATCAATTATTCCATCGATTAATCAGATAAGAAATACTTTTGTCTTATTAATGATTAATAGTAAATATTCAAAAAAGACAGCAGTTCGTTTTAAAAGACAGGTTTTGTTTCCATTTTAAAAATTGCAGGCGTTCTCAGGCCAGCTGAGAGATGTAATCTCTCCAGCGTATCCTGGGTCTACCCCGGAGCCTCCTCCCGGTAGACATGCCTGGAACACGTCACCCAGAAGGCCCCAGGAGGCATCCTGGTCTGATGCCCGAATGACCTCAGCTGGCTCCTTTCGATGTGGAGGAGTAGTGGCTCTACTCTGAGCCCCTCCCGAATGAGTGAACTCCTCACCCTATTTCTAAGGGAGAGGCCAGCCACCCTTCGGAGAAAGCTCATTTCTGCCGCTTGTATCTGTGATCTCTGTCTTTCGGTCACTACCCATGACCATAGGTGAGGGTAGGGACATAGGTTGACTGGTAAATCGACAGCTTCGCTTTCACGCTCAGCTCTCTCTTCACCACGACGGACCGGTACAGAGTCCGCAACACTGCAGATGCGGCCCCAATCTGTCTGCCAATCTCCTGCTCCCCTCACTTGTGAACAAGTACTTAAGCAAGTACTTAAACTCCTCCACTTGGGGCAGCAACTCGTCCCTGACCCGGAGAGGGCACTCCACCTTATTCCAGCTGAGAACCATGGCCTCAGACTTGGAGGTGCTGATTCTCATTCCCGCCGCTTCACACTTGGCTGCGAACTGCTCCAGTGCGAGCTGGAGGCCACCACCTGATGAAGCCAACAGAGTCACATCTCCCGTAAAAAGCAGAGACGAGATCCTGAGACCACCAAAGTGGAAGCCTTCCGCCATTTGGCAACCCCTAGAAATTCTGTCCATAAAAATTATGAACAGAATCTGTGACAAAGGGCAGCCCTGGTGGAGTCCAGCACCCACCGGGAACGAGTCTGATTAATTGCAAGCAATGTGGACCAAGGCGGCACCACGGTTGTATAGGGACCGAATGGCTCGTAGCAACGGGCCAGATACCCCGTACCCCTGAAGTACCTCCCACAGGATCCCCCGTGGGACACGGTCTTATGCCTTATTCAAGTCCACAAAACACATGCAGACTGGATGGGAAAACTCCCACGCACCCTCAAATATCCTCGAGAGGATGAAGAGCTGGTCCAGCATTCTACGACCAGGACAAAAACTGCAGTGTTCCTCCTGAATCCGAGGTTCAACTAACAGACAACTCTCCTTTCCAGGTCTCTGATCACAATACTCTGCATCCCAGGGAGGTCCCCCTATAGTTGGAGCACACACTCCGGTCCCTCTTCTTAAAGATGGAAACCACCACCCCGGTCTGCCCAATCCAGAGGCACCGCCCCAGATCTCCATGTGATTTTGCAGAGATGTGTAAACCAAGGCAGCCCTACAACATCCAGAGTCTTAGGGAACTCAGGGCGAATCTCATCCACCCCAGGGGCCCTGGCACCAAGGAGCTGTTTAACTGCCTCAGTGACCTCACCCCTAGTGATGGGCAAGTCGTCTCCAGAGCCTGCTTCCACTACAGAAATATTAATACAATTTAATTAATATAATATTATGTATTTATAGTTTACATTAATCAAAATCCGCAAAATAGTGTTACTAAAGCCTGGGAATAAATATGGTCTAGTACACCCCACGCCCCCCCTTTAGACTCACCCCTGCTTGCTGCAGGTATCACTGCAATAGAAAGTGGGACATTTAATTTAATTTAAATAGTTCATCTGCCATACATACATTTCTATTTTAACTTCATTATATTACATTAATTGTTTTAGATTTTGGTCCTCTAAAATAATTTAGAATGATTTTTGTTTTTAATGAAATAAGTTGAATATATCGCTAATGCCAAAGTTAATGCCTACTAATGCGAAAATGTCACATAGCAGGGACAGCACATACATTAATGCCTCTTTTTTACGCTACAATAACGTAGATAAACTGCAGAGAAATTAAAAAAAACATGAAAAATGAGACTTTCTACGGAAAAGTCCAAATCAGTGTCGATAATACATGTTTTATTAGGCGAAAACATCCAATATGACCGTCTAAAACCCGACATCTATCACTGCTGTCCGAGCACCGTGTTGTTTATTTTTTAATCTTACCTCGTTTGTCATTTAGTTAGACGTTAAATCGAGCTACAAAGTCCCTGGACGGCGATTTCCAACAGCTCAGTGCTGTTTGAGTTACACTCGGATGATTTCTTTACACCTCCATCCATGACGCTAACACACAGGGGGGGACGCTGGCTTCTTCCCCATTTCGTTACGTCGTGACGTTTGCAGCGTGCGCGTACTGCCTGCACCCAGTGAACGCGCAACAAGCAATTGTGTTCTTCTGTCAGGAGGTGGCGCCATAACACTACAATGTAGCACCACACATAAACCGTATTAATGAAATACTTTAGGCTTTAATAAAAATGTAATATGTTTATATATGTCATAATAACATACTTACTTTAGATATTTATATAAGATATTTGTGTTTTTATTAAATAAAAACAATGAGCCTAGAGCAAGGTGGAAACAGTTTGCTAAAGCTAAACTAAGAACTGCAACTACATGTGAAAAAACATGTTAGCTAATAAAATAAAAAGGAAAAAATGAACACTAACTGAAAATATATTGTGTACTTACACAACTAACAAGAAAAAAACCCAGGGATGTCTAGTTTTTATCCGTTTTATTAGGAGAACCAGCCAGCATCCTCAGGCTATGTTACATATGTTTATTAACATACTTTAAATTAATACAGCTAAACTTTTCAAAAGTCTTGCTCAACTTTTGGATGCATATTAGAAATATTTGATGGCACTATCATCCACATTTCTTTATTGTAAAAGAAAAATCTATTTTTTTGTTTGTTTGTTTTATAATTTTGATCACTTTGCAGAATCTGTGCTATAAGTGTCGTGAACTTAAGAATCTTTATGATGAACACAAATAAGAAGATTTGTATAAGAGCTGAATAAACTACAAGTTTACAATCTTAATGTTTGTCGCAGTGGCAGAAACAAGTGTTATTTTCAATAATAATGACGTGTCCAATAATTCTTATGTAGAAGAACATTTAAAGGATTTTTAAAAAATTACAGCACAAAATTATAAATTTCAAGTTGTATCTGAAATGTCTTGTAGAACCAAGCACATTTCTTATAAATAAGAGAGTCTTTTAGGATTTAAAAGAATCGTAAAGTATTAGAAAAGGTGAAAATCCTAAAGGACTTCTTGACTGGGGGGGCTGACAAATTATATATTATTCCATTTAAATAAAAATAAATCTGAAATGAAAAAAAAAAACTACATGAAAATGAAACATTTTAAAGCAGCAGACCCACTCCTAGTATGTAAAGAAAATGCAAACTTGACATTTAGCAAAGACTTGTCAACATTTTTGTCATATTTGTCAAACCATTATTTGATTTGTGATATTATCATGGTTTCTTGCAGTAGCAAATTATAGCTGACCTTGTGTAATATTTCCTCACTTTCCACCTGTCCTGATGATCCTGTTCTCTAATATGAAATCTTCATGGTAACATGCACCTTCACCAAGTCATCATAATGCTTTCAGACTGCCATGTTTCTCTCCTGTTTACATTTTAAATAGATCTTTATGTAATGCAGTCACTTTTAAACATATGCTTATAGTGTTCGTGATGAAACACAAATACATTTTCTTTGCGATGCTCAGTAAATGAGCCCATTACACCTTGTTTTATAGAGAAGCTGTCAGTGTCCATCCATCAGCCTACACTCACAAGTGTTTATTAACTTCCAGGAGGAGTGTTTACATGCATGCTGTGGATCTGCACACCAGACATGAAGCTGCACTGCTCACACCGGGCTGATAAGAGAGAAAACCTATAATAGGAAGCCCTAATAATGATCTACTACAGCAAAGGCTGTGATTATCATCGTGAGGACAAAGGAGATGTTTACACCTTGGTGCATGCCTAAATTACACAAAGAGACAGAGATTAGCAGATAACCTCACATGTGTCTTCTGTGCAGTGAGTGCTCTGGAGCCTCTGCATGCACCAAGGCTGCTTGACTATGCAGAGCAGCACAGATGGGCGTGTGGGGGGATGGGTGCTGTCAGCTCACAGATCAAGCTGTGGGTCGGTGGTCCCATTGCTATTCACCACACAAGCACGTAGGGCATGTCAGACACGCTCCATGGAGACATACCAGGGGTGGATATTGTGTTTTGATTTTTTATTTAATGCACCTCTGAACTGTCTGTCTGCCAATAGGTTGAAAACGCTTTCTGAAAAGAGCTTCACAGTCAAGATAATGGAAAAAAAATAAATAAATAAAGATTGTGTGACACAGTTAGATTTTCTTTCCTTTACATGACATCAACTGTGTTTTGGGGTTACTGTTAAGTCAGTGTTGATGGTGCATGTGTGGATGGAGGTCTTTAATGCTATTTGCAAACAAGAAACACTTTATACACGTCCATTTTTGTATATATATATATATATATATATATATATATATATATATATACATGTGTGTGTTGTGGGCATTTTAACTGCATAATTCAAGATACAACAGTCATTATTACACAAAATAAATAGCTACCCTACCTTCAAGTTAAGATTACTTCTTGATGGGCATTTTGAGCTTGTAAGTCCTTTAAAAATATTTCTCTAGACATTTTTTTTAACATTTTGTGGAAATTTAGTTGCATAATTGAAGGTACAACCCAAAATAAATACCCTAATTTTAAATGGCTGTGCATATATTCAGATATTTTCACATTCATACTGGGTATACTTGACAAAAGTAATTTGCTGTCTGAAAGTAATAATATACTATATACAATATATAATTTATATTTAATTATATGAGATAAGATAACCTATAGCTTATTTTCTCCCACAATTTTTTACATTTTTTTTTTTACAGCATTTAAAAAATAAATTGATTAAACACAGCAAACATATATCAAATAGCTGGAATAAATACAGTGGTATATAGCTTAATTAAATAAAATACAATATGGCAAAAACAGTAAGTAAGTAAAAACTAAGTAAATTTAAGGTAAGGCAAGACAGTAAATACTTTATTTATCACAGATTTGGGAAATTCTTTAACATAATAATTTAAATTGGAGATATAAGACCCTCCATTTTATTCGATTTTAACTAAATGTCCAAAAATAAGTCCATTATGTCATTCCTTTGTTGGAAAAAGTTTGTGTCTATTGTTGGTGTGCCCACACAACCAGATGGAAATGCATAATTTGGAAAGTGACGTCAGAGGTGGGATTGCCTTAGAATTGCGGATGTCGTGCGCGCTCGGCTCTGCCCTCGGGTATTTCCGGACGGTGGGTTAAATCCCCGCCTGCTTCATTCCTGCGTTGTTTGGGGACAGTAGGAAGATGGCGGCGGCCCCGCTGTACTGTGTCTGCCGGCAGCCCTACGATGTGAGCCGGTTTATGATTGAATGCGATATCTGTAAAGACTGGTTTCACGGCAGGTATGTAGGCTACGATATCATTAAGAGATATAGCTAGCTGGAGGCGAGAAACGCGGGTTGTTTCTTAAGGAAAGGCGACGGTTCTCTGAGCGGTGTTGGCTGGTGGCTAATTTAGCTTGCTAACGCTAGCGGTGGGCGACGGGGGTTTTAAACCGTCTATTGACACGACTTTCCGAGCGAAAGTGGGGGTTCGCTCTCTTAAAAACATCATTAATGTACTTCATCGTGTCGCAAACAAGTTTAAAACACACGACACAAACCTCTCTTTGTAATTATTGTTAATAGTCAACGATATTGACTTAAAGGGAGCCCAATAGAAAATAGTTTTTATAGGTACTCCTGAGCGGAGCTGTGCCAGTCAACACGGGTGATCAAAAGCTTGGCAGGGTCATCGTGACATACAAAGCCTACGTGACTAACGTTCTGTATAGCCATTTAAAAGATAAGTTTAATATTTATTTCGCTATGATTCAGTGGACTTAAATCCAGTTAAACCAGCCGTGGTGTGTTGTGTGTGCCGGAGCTGGCAGGTTATTAAAGGTAACGGCAGCCTCAGGCAACATCTGAGTTGTACTTTAAACTTAATTACACAAGCCACATTTAATAAACAACTTCAACTCGTTTGGTCACAATCTGTATCTTATTTTTACAGCAACCCGGTTAGTTAATATTTACGTTTTAATTTATACAAATTTTAATCCGTGTATAAGCTTTTTGCATGCTGTTTTCTATATTTTAGAAAGTAAAGGGTGGAAAACAAGGAGATTGTTATGGTTGGGCTTTTGATTGACAGCTGGAGAAATTTAACCCCCCCCCCCAAGCAGAGGAGGCACATGGCCTGGGACCCCTAGTGGTAGGCAGGGGGATTATTTAAAGGTACCAGTCAGGCACGTGCCTGGATTGCTTATGTGGGTTTTTTTGTCCTGTTTTTTCCTTTTCTGATGTAAATGATTGCAGGTAGCACTTTGTCATTACAGATGCTTTTATGATTAGTGCTAGATGTGGGTGGAAGCTGTTGAAATCATCATGTGCATTTTATTGTTGTGCAATATGCATTGCCTAAAATGTGAAAATCTCAGTCCATGCCTAATATTGTGACGCTCGCTATACACTTCTGGGTCATGAGATTTCCTCAACACCAGATTTTGTGCAACTTTCACTTTTTTTTTTCTTAGTCCATAGGCTGACCTAGACAACCCTTTGAGTCAGCCTGTGTGGGCGCATTTCCACAGTAACTGTTTACGAATACAATAATCTGTTTTTTTGCTCGTGTTGAAATGACGGAAGCCATTGCGTAACCACATTAAGTGTCCTGCCAAAAAATTCAGCAGCCAGGATTTGTGGAGTGTCAGAGCCAAAAAAGACTAGCTGTGTGTCATGTGCCAGCAAGAAAGGGAACAAATGTTGGAGCTTCCCCCATTGATGACTAATAAGCAGATACACACCCACACACACACACAAACACACTCTCAGCAAAGCTCCAAAAGCAGCCACATTTCCAGCCTCTTTCCCACGAGGCAGGCCAGAAGGAAAGGGATATTCTCTGGCCGTGGATGATAGCACGCCGATGGAGTGGAAAGCAGAGGAGTTCAACTTCCCGATGCTTGTTGGTGATTGTGTGGGGGACTTTTGTCTCAGGAGAGTGCCCTATTTTCTATCACCTCTATCTCTGTATCTCACAACACAAAACAAGTTGTACTTTAATGTGGTGAGGACTCAGGCTGTCTGAATCAGTGTGGTTTATCAGCGTCAGATTTGTGAACAATGAGATTACAGGAAAGCAAAAAAAATATCTTGATAAATTCCCCCCATATGTTTCCAGTAACCCTTTTATTGCAGTCTAATGCAGAGTCGTTATAGTTATGTATTTCTCATGATTTTTTGTATTAATTTTTGTTTTTAATTTGGTTTAGGTTCAGTTGGTTTCCAAATTGGGGTTCTTGTTCGCTTTTGTTTTATTAGTTTCAGTGTTTTATTTATATATATATAATATATATAGCTACAGCATAGCCCTGTATTACTTTGAGACAAAAGTCGAAAAACTACTTGTAGGATAAGGTGGAAATACTGTTTCCAGAATAAAGTCGAGTACAATTACAAGAATAAGGTGGCAATACTACTTTAAGAATAAGGTCTATACATTTTTCACAGTTATTTTGCAGATAAAGTCAAAATAGAGGTGGGAATACTACTTTGAGAATACAGTTGAATACTATTTCCAGAATAAATACTACTTGAATATTGAGAATAAAGTCAATCGAGTAAAGTTGGTAAAGTGACTACTGGTTGCCACAGTGTGCATGTCCTCCGAGAGTGAAGATGAGTTTCTGGACAGTCTGGACTATCTCTATAAAACTGAAAGAATTTCCCATTTCTGGAAAGAATAAGGTAAATCTTATCTAATTCTTCATTATGAATCAGACTCCTTGGGTAGATCAGAGCAGCAGCTCTCTGTCAAGTTTTGATTCTCAGAATAGTATTTCAGTTTTACTCTCAAAAAAAGAAAAATCATGGACCAGCAGGTTTTTCTGATGCCTGTTTGAGATATTAGATCAATATTTTTTAGATCAGTTATCCATTGCCTACAGTGATAGACTTATACCTGAATATGGGGGGGTCGTCCTGGCTTTCAGGGTGGGTAACATTGCCCTGAAGCAGAAAAACCCACTTTTAGACCCTCTGGTTTAGATTTCAAATCTTAGTCTGAACTCTATTTATCATTTGGAGTCTTGCCTGAGACTTGACCTGCTTCTGTACATGGATCGTTTCATGCATTTCTTAGATGCTAATTTACATCAGTGCTGTGGATGTAAATCCTCGGCAGGTCATGTCAGATCTCGGTGTAGGTGTCAGGCGCTCTGGTCGGCCTATTGTCTGATCTGCGTACGGACAGTGGGGGCGATGATAGACCAGCGGCACTCAATGGGACGGAGCGAATGATTGATGGAAGCTGTGGCGAGCCAAGTTCAATGCATGATCTGTCAATGTCGCACAGAGTGTGAGCACACTAAAGAGAGATGGATCACCTCTACAGAGTGCCTTTTTAGTGTTTACACTAAGTGGATGAGAGCCTTTTTTTTTTTTTTTAAACACTGTTGTCTGTGATGTTTCGGATCATCTGTTTTGATGTCTGATAAGCTGATTGGCTGAAGTAAAGAACAGCCTCATAGGTCTTGTTTACACTCATTAGTACAGCTGTCTCTTCAGGGCATGGAAACAGTATTACATTCAGCTTGATCAAAGTCGATTAAGGGTCAGAAGTATCGTGTATTGATTACTGGTTAGTTTGAATTAAGACAATAAAGATCTAATTATATCTTACAGTCGAAAATGTTGGTTTAGAAAACCTCACCTACTTATATCCCAAGAAATGCTAGACACAAACTAATATAAAACTAACAGCTGGTAGTTTTCTTTTTACTCCTCTTTTCAGATCAGTAATTCATGATATGTTATGAATTGTTAATCCACAAGGGATTGCACTCAGTGAGTTCAGACTGAGTTTGTTGGCTGAAGTCTTTCAGCAGCAGGCACTCATAAGACTGATGGCTCTGTAGGCTTTAAAAGCGGCATAGCCATGTTGAAGACATGTGTGAAAACAGAGTCCCGGTGCTTGGGGCCTCGGGGCACCTCAACCTGCACTGAAAACAATTAAGTTGTTAAAACTCCCCGGGGCTCCCTGATGCCCCATAAACAACAAAGTGATCCTCTTTTTGTTGTTTACCAGCTGACTACAGAGGCCCGCTCTGTCCTTCAAACTGTAAACAATGCACGGGTGGTATGTTTCTTTTATATGCTTAGCTAGCTAAAATGATTTAACCCCTGAGGCCAGAATGACAGAGCCTTATCCATCTGTCAGACCTCATTGGCTCTTACTGCTGTCCAAGTCCGGCTCTGTTTATGTAAGCCTCGGCTGAGTGCGTTCAGACAAGTCAGGTGCTCCTCTGGGGCAGATAAAGATAGCCAGGTGTGTTTAACTGCCCTCGTCTCTTCTGTATCTTCACCACCCATCCATTAGGGATCTGCCAGTTCCCTAATGTAGGTGTGTCAGTGCCCCATGCAGAGCGGTTATTTAGAGCTTAAAATAATGGTGATGCCCGCCTCCAGGCTTTGTGTTTTTGCACTGATCACTGAGGACAATGAACCCCCTCACAGTGCGCAGACTAATGAATAAGCCCTCTCAGTCACACAGGAAGGAGGCCCTTGATGAGAGGAAGTGGAGGGAGAGGGGCTGTTGATGGCAAGGGTTTAGCCAAGTACACACATGTCCGCTCATTCAGGAAGCGATGTTTAGCTCGGTAATCTGCTGCAGTGCTGTCAGAGAGCAGCTCTCTAGCGGGAATAAAGCGAGGTTTTGTGGTGTATCTGTGTGGCTCATACTGGCTGTACTCTCTGTGACCTTTTTGTTGTCTTACAACACAAGATAACGCTATCTTATGAGTTGTTAAGATGACGTGTGATGATCCTCGTGCTGACTGCTTTCTGAGCAGATGAGGTTCACCTCGGTTCAAGAGCTGTTTGCACACTCACCCGCTTTGTGGTGATGCAATACATCATCAAGCCTGAGTAAGGCGGCAGGAAATACTTGGCCCCTTTCTTTTCTTTCCTTCCTCTCTTTTACATTTTCTGTCAAGTCCACATAGTTTCATAAGCTTTGGTGCTGTGTTAAGGCAGTAATCATTACAGGTGACACACATGCTGACTCAGGGCGGCATATGTGGCACAGTGCCCTTATTCCCCACCGTGGCGTTGCATAAAGGAAAGTACCAAATGAGACGAGGACAAGAAGGTCACCTCAGCTCAGAGTGCACGCTGCTTTTGCACGTCTCAGCGAACCCGGCGGCAGAGAGCTGTGACTCATGCTTTCCCCCAGCAAACAGCCACATGTTTGAACAAAGATTCCTGATACATGAGCTAGGCTTAGTCGCCAGCCAAGCACTGTACAGTGTTACTGCTGGTTATCCGCTCGCTCACGTGCAGGAGCAGGAGTGCTTCTGTCAGCCTTTTGTTTTTTTTGTTGTTTTTTTTGTGGATGTTGTAAGAGTGGGGAAAAAGGTAACTTGCAAGACAGACATAAATGTGACTTCTTTATGGTGGAACATGCATTCAGTCGGTTACTTTGCTAATGTATTTGTTTAGCATGACTATCACGTTGATTGTGTCAATAAAATGCATGTTATTGCCCTTTTACACATGCACATCTGTTTGCTGTGCAGCCAACAGCAGCTCAGGTTTTATGTGGTTAACTAGCTGCTGTTGATATCCTGTTTGTGTACCAGGGTGATGGGGGGGGCAAGCATTCACACAAGCTCACAACTTCCTGATGACTTAATGGCCCTCGGCTTTATTTCCTTTACAGTTTTCCTGCAGTTCCTTGAAGATCAAAGCTGATAGCAGGCTTCGGTCAGCTCCATCCCTCCTGCAGACTTTCACCTTTAAAAGCAAAGGTTATATCAGCAACAACAGCAACAAACCCATTTAAACCCCTTTTTGTTGTGCTATAGATGGTTGCAGGAATGGTTTTTGTAGGCCAAGTTAGCATCCCTCTGGTTTTCTCAACAAAATGCCAACAGGATTTCTTCATTTGCTTTTGGATTATTGATTTGAGGGAAAGATAATCTCCACAAATTGATGCCACATGCAATCAGGAGAGGTAAAAAGCTAACACTGGGCTGTAAATCAGTGGTTCTCAAACTCTGGGTTGGAGCATAGACGCACTGTAGGTCAAATATAGAGGGAAGCTATATTTTCGACTAATAGCTATTTCACACATCTACAAATGAACTACACCAGGGTCACTTGAGTTTAACGTCACCACCAGTAACCTCCTGTGTTTAGAGTGAATACGCTCAATGCCCAGCCCATTTACCCACTTATTAGCAAACACCTTCTCTGGTGCACCTAATGGCTTCAGAATTCACACCTTGGTTATTTACTTATGTATTTGATGTTGCAGAACAAAATGTAACAGCATTAATGTGTCTCTTTGGAAAGCACTTTGGGTCAAGTCCTGTTGTTTTTAAAAGTGCTATATGAATAAAATTGACTTGACTAAAGTGTGTGTTACCACAGACTTTATTTCAGGCATCTAACCATTAAAAAAAAAAGAAAAAAAGCCCTTTGACTTCAAGACAAGGGAACCAAAAGTGCACAGTGCTAACTCATTTCTAGTTTCAGAGCTTATTCCTTCAGCCCTTTGGCCACCTATGATTCGTTTTTAGTAGAATTATTGGGCTGGCCACTGCCTTGTCTCTCAGTTAGCCCAATTGGATATAATTGCACTGTTCTTGATCATGTGAGTCACCAAGAACACGACATGATGGATGTGGTGTCCACATTGCCAGTAGTAAGTCAGACAAATTCCTGTTTGCTGTTGGGCTCTGCTGGGGCTGCCCTTTGTCAATGATTCTGTTCAGAAGTTTTATGGGCGGTATCTCTAGGTGCAGCCAAGATTCAGAGGGTGTACACTTCAGTGGCCTAAAGATTACATCGTTGCTTTTTTTTCGTGGATGATGTGGTCCTGCTGGCTTCATTGATCTCCAGCTCACATTCGGCCAGCTGAGTGTGAAATGGTCTGGCTTCCACGTCTGAGGCCATGATTCTGGGTCAGAACAGGGTGGAGTGTCCATACTGTGTTGGGAATAGGTTGCTGCCCCAAGTGCAGGAGTTCAAATATCTTGGGGTGTCAGTAGAGCTGCTGCTCCTCTATATCGAAATGAACCAGCAGAGGCGGTTCGAGCATCTGATTAGGACGCCTCCTGAATGTGTAAGGAGGTGAGGTGTTTCGAGCACGTCCAACTGGAAGGAGACCCCGGGGTAGAAGCAGGACATGCAGGAGAGATTGCATCTCTTGGCTTGCTTGGGAATGCCTCTTTGACCCGCAGAAGAGCTGGAGGAGGTGGCTGGGAGGAGGGAGGTCTGGCTATCTCTGCTTAGGCTGCTGCCCTTGAGAGCTGGACCCAGATAAGTGGTAGAAAATGGATGGATGGTCACATGAATCAGGATAGTTCAGTTTTAGTTTGTACATTTTTTTTGGCTTGTCACACTATACATGTTGTCCACAATCCAAGCAGAGTTGCTGTTCAGCCCATGCTGCTCTGGTATGCAACCAAGGAATGCATGTGTGTTGGTGCCTGTGGTTTGGCTGTTGCAGGACAGTCGGGGGGGTAGTAGCAACATGAGTGACACTGCTGGGAGGCCAGATCATTCAGCTTTCTTAAAAATTATTGAAGCCATAAGTCTGAAGTAGCAGAACATTTGTTGGGGGAAAAAATTAGAAAACAGTTACTGTTGGTCTTCTGACCCAAACTGTACATAGTTTTTTCCTCTTCTTTGCTTGTTTATCTTTACCCCCCCCCCCCCCCCCACTTCCCCCCTCTAAACC
>VUQI01007770.1:3217-13717 GCA_015106735.1 Paratilapia polleni | reverse complement strand
AGGGGGCCTAAAAAAAAAAAAAAAGACAAAAAAGATGTAAAAAAAAAAAAAAAAAGCTAAATTATGAGAAAAAAATTAACAAATTCGGGGAAAAATGGCAAATTTGCAAGAACAAAATTCAAATTTGCAAGAAAAATGGCATATTTTCAGTTTTTGCCAGTTTTTTCTTGTAAATTTACAACCCCTTTTCTCAAATTTTACCTCCACTTGCCCAGCCCTTTATTTGCTTTTTACCTTCAGTAGCCCTCATATTCTTCGTCCTTAATCCTGTTGACCAAACTGAATTTTCCTACTAAGTAGGAAAACTCTGAATTCTTTTAAAACATAACCCTGATGCAGGCTTGGATGGTTCACAAAAATTAGACACAAATACGTTCATACTTGCCTCTTGTGGTTTCTAGCCAGGCAAATTATTTTGTTCTGCTTTCCCAGGTTTATAGATATGTTATGAGTTTTGATGGGGACTATTTCTGTAAAAGAAAATGGTTCCAGTGTGTGGATTATTCACATTATTGGGGCCACTGATTATGAAAAAAAAACACGTAGCTTTGGAATATTTTTACCCACACAAAACAGTGTGGCTTTTAAGAATGGCAGTGCCATTATTTAATGTAAGCTGTTTCCACTACTTGGGTCCAAAGTTTTGTGGCTTGTGATCACATTTTCGTAGGAACATTGATGGAAAAAGTCAGTGGCTGTCCTGACTTTCCCTCAGGTGCAAACATGAGGTTGCCCTCGGGATTAAATGAAGTTTAGTGACCTGGGTGATCCCCACAGTGTGCCTAATCTCTGCCTCACAGAGCAGCTTGCATGACTGTAGACTCTTGTTAGGTCATTTGAAAATGCTGCCAGCACCACAAACACATTATTTTCACCTGTATTGATCTGTGGTCGTGCCAGAAGAGAAAAATAAACACAGCAATTGTAAATAAAACCCCAACTCTTTGCATGGCTAACAGTAATATGAGTATTTTAGAAAATGTATATTTGTGGCTGAGGAGAACCAGCCCATTTGTAATTCCTTTCAGGGAACATGGCTCCATTTTACAGTGAGAATACATCCACGAAATGTCAATAGATCAAGTTTACTGAACTTGTTATGATGTGGCTTTCAGTGCTGAGGAGATTCTGATACGGATGAAGGGCGAGCAGGTGACTACCAGGTATTTGGAGAGGCACGGCTTCAACTACCCCATAGCTGTCACCGAGATGGAGGGCCTGGGTCTGAAACTACCCCCCTCCACTTTCTCCGTCAAAGACGTGGAGCAGTATGTGGGTAAGAAAACGGACTTTGTCATCAGCTGTATCAAATTTACAACAAAACATTAGTGTTTATCCTTTGGGAAGGATGTGGACTCCGTGATTGGAGCACACAGTAGCCTTAGAAGCTGCTTAAAAGCTAATGAAACAACCCAACACCAGCCGGCTAAGTGGCCATTGCTGAGCAGGCGCCATCTGTGTGTGTCAATATGAACAGGTTTCAAGGTTCATGGGGTTTTAACCCACTTATCAGGCATCAGGCGAAGGCTGAATGCGTTCTAAATGAGTGGCGGCTAAGCTTTCAGTGCCCTCTCTGTGACCACTGCACTTCCTTACCAAAACAGCCTGCCACTTCCCAGCTCCTATTACATGCCCATTACCAAGCCCACCGGTGTTTTTATCATTAAGTTCAGATTACAGACTCCCTCTCTCACTTTATCTCTCTCTCCCATACCCTATTGAGCATTAAGCCACGGCACAGGTGTTGTGACCGGGGACTGAGTATGGAGTTACATTTCTTACAGTTGGAAGACAATGGGACAACTGGAGTAAACCCTGATGCTGTTGAGCATTTCTGCTGCCAGCTTGGTGTGTGGTCAAAGATTGGTAGAAGAGTTAATGAGTGGACAGTGGAAGTCACATGATGGAGGGCCTGTAAATTAAGCCTGTCCTGAGTTGGTATGAGACACAGACACTGAACATGTTTGCTTATTTTTTGGTAGTTTTCTGTCTAAACTATAAACTGTTTGCTTGAAGTCGCTGAATGTCATTGACTTTCTGTGCTCTCTGGTTGCCACGTTGCTGCGAATCGCTTCCTGTGTGGAGCTTAAGAAGTAACGATGCCATCCACTATTAGCTAGGGCTGCAGCAGTTCTCTCTCGCTCTATAAGAGGAAGATGGAAACAAGTGAGTTGAAAAGTAAGCAGATGACCTCTGCACAAACCAGCACAAAATGAGCGGTTGAATGCCAGCTGTTTCAGAGTAAACTGACACATAAACTCTTGGCTGAAGTCATTCGTAACCACATTCTGAAAAAGCATGTGGTTACTAACCAAGGTGATTATAGTTAACTAAAACGAAACTAAAACTAGATGTGAAAAAACATTTTAGTTAACTAAAATAAAAATAAAAACTAGACTTTTAAAAAAGATTTAAACTAACTGAAACTATTTTGTGAATTTGGAACACTAACTAAAATAAATAAAAATATAGAGGAAATATCATTAGTTTTAGTATTTGTTAATTTGGTAAAACTTGTCATCACAACTTCCCTGATGAGGCTTTGATGGACATGTTCATGGAGACTTTGGATGTCTAGACTGTGAGTCAACTGCATTCACAAAGTTCTGTGTTTATATTGTAATATCCATACTGACTTTCCTAAATCTTGCCTCTGGCATCTGCCCTACATACAATAATACTTAAAAAGACTGAAACTAATAAAAACTAAACTAAAACTAAACATTTTCAAACAATAAAAACTAAACTGAAACAAGCAAACCCACTCTGGGAACTAACTGAAACTAAACTGAATTAACAAACAAAGCTAAAACTAACTCAGAAAATGCACTCATGCAGCAACCGGCGATCATGATATGTCAGTGAAAGGCACAAAGTGGGCAGGTACTGCGTTAAACTTTAAGGCAATCTATTAAAGCACCTACCAACAGGCGTAAAGGATGCTATTGATTAACATATTTCCTTCATAGAGGAATTTTTGTAACCCTCCAGAGAGGTTATAGACAGAGCCAATGGCCTATTATCAGCATTTCATTAAAATTACTATTATTTTTTTTAAAACCAAGCAAAAAAATCCTGACTCATCTACATATTATAAAGGGAGATATTGCATTTCCCCATCCCAGCATTTAATATAGCAAACACTGCTGTACATGTTAATGGTAATGATCATGTTCATCCCCACAAGATGTTCATCCCCTTCTTCAAAAAGAAAGTAGTATTCACTTTTGATTTCACTGTCGAGTAAATTACACCGTCTTGCTCTAAAATAATTGTTTTAAGAGTTTTAAATTAACGCAGTGAGTAACAAGTTTCTGGTTCCAGCCTGCTGAAAAAGACATATTTGCAACAATTATCTTAATTAATAGGTGTCATAATATATCACCGTGGTTATGGTAGGACATCGGTTAACTCGAGTGCCTCTCGAACTGGCTCAGTGGGGCTGTAGTTTGTGAACATTAATTAAAAAAAAAAAAAAAAAATCTAGTCGGATTTGTGAAGCCCGTGTTTAAGCCCAGAGTTGCAGGGTTTCCAGGCAGCTTTGTCTCGCACTGTGTGACTGACTGCCTTTCACTCCAGCTGTTCTCTGTCATCAGACGCTGGCCAGCTGGGCCTTCAGAGGAGTGTGTTAGTGCAAGTGCATGTTTGAGTCTGTGTGTGTGTGAGAGCAAGCATGCACAAGGGTAATAAAAAAGGTGTGTGGGAGGGGTGTGGGGAAAATACAACAACCAGCTGTCTTGCTACACACTGCACCCCGGTCCTACTTCCGGCCCCATGTGTCAGAGTGTGATTTGTAGCGTCCCAACTGTGAGCTGTTTGCTGAGACTCTCTCTTTGACTTTTTTTTTTTTCTTTTTTCCTTTTTAGCATCTGTTTTCTGTCTCATGAGTAAACACACACATGCAGCTTTTGCACACTTTTTCTCACATCTACAGACGTATTTCCTTATATGCTTGAGATCTCCCACGCACGCACGGCTATTAAACGCAGCAGCCCTCTCACCTCCACCCACTCCCCTTCCTCTGGGACTGGTGGTCTGGACAGATTGACAGATTGTCTCGCTTGCATCCTCTACAACCCCTCCCCACGCTGCAATATCGATGCCAGTTTCCCTCAGGGTTTGATCTCTAAAAGCACATGGAGATGCCAGCAGGCTACTGACCCCTCTGAACCCCTCGCCTACTCTGCAGCCAATTAAAAAGTTTTCATTCAAGAGTCTATGACTGCAGAACTTGTAATCTGATATTGCACAGACTAAAGGGTGCTTTATTCCCATCTAGGTGGTGACAAAGTCATCGATGTGATAGATGTGGCACGGCAGGCGGACAGCAAGATGAAGCTCAGCGAGTTTGTCAAGTATTTCACCAATCCCCATCGACCCAAAGTCCTCAACCTCATCAGCCTGGAGTTCTCTGACACAAAGTAAGCCATGCTGCAGTTTAGTCACGTTACTGGTTAAAAAAAAATATAAGGCTGAGTATGTCTTCAGCAATATTAGAACAGGAAAGTTTCAGTTTACCAACTTTGTTGAAGCTAGAGTTAAAAATAGTTTCCCTTTTTGATCAGTGCAGGAGGAAATGCAACAGTATTTGACTTGTGGTCCTGCTGGTGTATCAGAAGCTGTTTTCACACATGCACTTCAGACAGTTTTGTGAGAATGAGTTTAGAAGATTTTCCTCAGTTTTCTTTTTCTCACGTGTAGCACACAGCAGGAAATAGTCTACTTCAGAAGCATTTGCACTGCTGGGAACACTCTGTGTAGGTGAGAGAGGACAAAGCATGCAGGAGGCAGTTCACATGATGCCAACTCGGTAATGATGAATGCCGGGATTTTTATCTGCTTAATTCTCACATTGGTGCAATCTCACACCTCACAGACTTTGTATTAAACACCTAGCAGGTTAAAGACTGGCTAATGTCAGATCTGATTGCGTTGGATGTTTACGTTTTCACTTTCACCTCTGTTGGCTGAGTCCTAGAAAGGTTCAGGGCTGCAGGGCACTTAAATGACTTGTTGTGCCATTGAGGGTAGATTTGTGTGTCTTCCTTAGCATAGACTATTGGATGTGGTTGAGATTAAATCTGGGACTTTCAGATGTGTTTTTAAAAATGAAGTGCCTGTAATCTGCCCTCCTAACCTTTGTGTGCTGCATGACTCTGATCACCTGCAGGATGGCAGAGTTTGTGGAGGTTCCTGACGTGTCTCAGAAGTTGTCCTGGGTCGAGAACTACTGGCCGGACGACTCCTTCTTCCCTAAGCCCTTTGTCCAGAAGTATTGCCTTATGGGTGTCAAAGACAGCTACACAGATTTCCACATAGACTTTGGGGGCACCTCTGTCTGGTATCATGTTCTCTGGGTGAGTGTGTGGATTTAAAAATAACTTTAAAAAAGGAGAGGACATTTATCAAGCTCAGTGAATTTCAGTGGTTCTTTATATACTGAGGTATTTAGGGCAGATTGGCTAGGGCTCTCTGAAAGGTCACCCTGATTTAATTCATCAAGCAGCACTACAGCTGCAGAGATGATCATCTCACCATCCCACTTCTGTAAACTACAGCTGACTTTCATTTTAGATTGAAGGATTTGTGGGTGTTTAGATGAGCAGCACAGTCACATTCAAAGTGTAATCACCGTTGCCTTTTCTTCTGATTTGCAGGGCGAGAAGGTCTTCTACTTGATCAAGCCCACCCCCACCAACCTTGCACTATATGAGGCATGGAGCTCCTCGCCCAATCAGAGCGAAGTGTTCTTTGGGGACAGAGTGGACAAGTGCTACAAGTGTGTTGTACCCCAAGGAACCACGCTGCTCGTCCCTACAGGTCTGTGGAGTGTTTTAATGTGACACCTGATGGGTAAAGGGCTGCTAGTGTACTTTCAAACCTTTCTTTGGGTCAGTTTGATTCAGTGCGAGAACTGACGTTTTCCACTGCAGGAGCTCTCCTCAGGGACTGGGGACCTTTTGAGGAACTGCGTGTGCTTCCACCACAGGAACCCAGGTCTAAATTAAGCTCCGGGGAAATTATTTTACCCCCCCAAAAAGTCCCTGATGGTGGGGGTAGTACTTTCTGAACATTCAGAAACTTTGGGGGTGGGGATTGCAACACAGTCTGGTTGACATTTCAGCCAGCATTTAAAAAAAAAAAAAAAAAAATCTCCCGCTATATAAACACCTTATTTTTTTAGTCTCTTATTGTGGTTGAACACATCGGTGGTGTTACAGAAGTAGGCATTCAACGGTTGGACCAAGGATTAAGTATCCCAGCAAACACTTCAACATGAAATATCTGTCGTCTGGTTGTCTTTTCTCAATGTAGTCTTGGTTGAAAAATAGTTTGAAAGTTGTAACCTCGCCGTCTGCTGGATGTCCTCCTTAAACGTTGCCTGGATGTTTTGTTTGATTTTCTAGGAAAAGGATAGGAAACGTTTGTGTTCAAGAGTTGTTTGATATGACCCTTTTTATCAATTAGAACAAAATGAAACAAAACATTCTCGATTGAGAGAAGAGTAAGAAAGTAAAAAAAAAAAAAGTAATGCAAAGGAAATTTGCACTCTGTCTGAAGTCCATTTCTTATCCAGCTGAGCTGAACTGATCCAGACGCTGAATTGACTGAATCGCAGGTTTATAATGCTGATGTCTGGGGGCAGAGAGGTTATGATTGTAGCAATCCAGCCATGTCAACTTCACCATGCAACAAAACTGACAGAATTTAGCACAGATTAACATAAATGGATTAAAAGTGTTGTTTATTTAAAAAAAAAAAAAATACTAATCTGTGTACATGGAGTACACGTTAGATGTTGTGCGGCTGTCTGACTGGACCTTTATTGCACCAACATCTCTTTGGTTATGGTGCAATTTTTGCCATCTTGCCTCCACCAGTTATGAAAGGAGAGACCGCTTTGCTGTTTCAACCATGTTTGCTGTGATGGTTTAGTTGTATGCAGAAATGAAAGCAGTCCAAGACAGACTGAATACTTCCACAAAGGCTGAAAATTCCCTCCATGTGGATGCATTAACTGAGCCCCTGGATCCAGAGTGGGGATCTGGATCTGGATTAGTTTGTGATATTTTCAAGATGATGTCTCCCGGTTTTTCATATTTCAGTGTGTACATGTATTTGTGAAGATGTGATGCAAAATTTACAATTTTGCCCTGTCTCATAACCGTAAGGATTCATCCAAAAATTCCTGCATCCAGGTATAAGTTGGAAGGTTTTTCATGCAAATCCATTCATAACTTTTTGAGTCATCCTGCCAACAAACAGAAAAACAAATTGCATCTTATCGCTTAACCTCCTTGGCAGAGGTAACAAAGTGTCACTTTGCCACATGCCATCCTGCTTATCTCCACAGGTCCTCAGATGGCGTTGCAAACCGACGTCAGCAGTGGTCTTAAGGAACCTCTTACAGTTCCTGAGAGTAAAAATCCAAGTAATTTGAGTGGAAATGCAGCTCTTGCTGCCTTTTAGCTCTCATCTGGTTCATGTTCACACTGTCTTTTTACAACCAAACCAAGATCCATGAATGTGAAGTTATGCAGACCTATGGCGTAACTCACTGACTGGACATGTGAAGAAATAAAGTTGGGGTGACTGGCAGCTATTCATCTGTGCTTTACTAAGTTTAGTCTACTGTTTTTAGCTTCTTTGTCACATACATGCACTCTTTAATAATTAATGTATGTGTAATAAACATAATGCAAGCACAGTAGACTACAGTTTTAGTTGGTTTTGACTGTGTGGTAACACGTATGCAGGTCAGCACGAGTGCAGAGCTTTTCCCAGATCAATCAGAGGATCTAAACAAATGTATTCATAGCTTATTTTAATATAACACATGGATTTAAAAGCAGCTCAGCATTTCATTTCATCCTCAGTCACAGCTGCTATTCTGAGACACACCTTTTCGAAAGTGATTTTTGGTCTGCACACCAGGATTTGATTGACAGCTTTCACACCAGCCCAAACAAACCTCACTGACCAGACACAGACACACAGACACACACACACACACTTCAGCTGAACCAAACCAAACACACTAGCCATCAAAGCAGCCTTAAAGTCTTGGATAATCTTGTGGTTTCCAAGCACAATAAATTTTACACACTCAAACGTGCAGCTATTTGTGTCACTGATGTTAAATCATTGTCTCTGGTGCCCGCCTCACAGTTTTGCACCAGCTTTGCTGACCTGTCTGCTTTTTCACGTGCATTCAAAAATGAAAATAATCATGATTCCCATGGCTGTTGCCAGGAAAATACAGGCTCTTAAAGGTCCTCTATTATTGCCAAGGGAAAATAACAGAGAGGGAAATTCTTCCTGAGCGACAACCCAAACAGTTCTTAATGATCATAATTACAGGGAAAAATGAAAAGAAACAGAGCTCTTATGTAATATGATGAAAGTAGCACTGAGGCTTTTTCCTGCACGTGACTCTGCAGTCTTGCTGCTGATGTTGTATTGAGAAGGTAAAAAGATGTTTTGGTGTCATGTCACTAACTGAGCATGACGTGCTTTCATTTGCTCAAGTGAACCTAATGTGTCCAGTCATACCATTATTCATCCATCAGTCTCTCAATGGACTTTTTAAGCCGATAGAGCTCCTTTACTCTCGCCCCCCTCCTGCACACAGACAGACGAAGCTCAGTTCAGCCCGTCAACTGCTGGCTGTCCTCAATCAGTCTTCCAGCCATGCTTTCTCAGCAGGCTGAAGCAGCATTGTGAAAGAGAGCTTTTGGCAGAAAGACTGTGGAGAGGTGGGAATTAAGGAGGGGTCAGGGAGCACAGTAGGTCAGTCAACCAGCGTATTATCAGGCCTGTCTGTCAGCCTTACACCAACCCCCCCAAGACTCTGTTTTCTCTCACTTTGTGTTGTATCAAGACCACTGTTTATCTGGGGTGGAACCCATTATTTTAATAGACAGCCTTATCTCCTGCTGAGGGTGACACTGGGGGGGGGGCTGTTTGTTTTTAGTACGTACACATGAGGGTCTTTCCTGCATGTTCAGAAAAGATATCAGAGTAAAGTCTGAATGAGCATGTCCTCAGGTACTCATGTAATATTTCTGCCCTGCTGTAAGGATTTTATTATTGCAAATCAGTCGGTGGATAAACTGAGTAAACATCTGTGCTCTGCTGCCCTCTTCAGGCTGGATCCATGCTGTTCTCACCTCTCAGGATTGCATGGCTTTTGGAGGGAACTTCCTTCACAACCTCAATATTGGCATGCAGCTCAGGTAAACGACTCACCTAACGCTGATGTGTCTTGATTTTGTTTGTTTTCTAGAGACTTTAGCATTAAACGGTTTGGTTCCTGCTGTAGGTGTTACGAGATGGAGCGTCGTCTGAAAACCCCAGACCTCTTTAAGTTTCCCTATTTTGAGGCCATCTGTTGGTATGTGGCAAAGAACCTCCTGGAAATGCTAAAAGGTGAGAGTCTAATGCTTATAACAAACCACAGAGATGTGAACAAGGGCTGTCACAACATAACATTTTCACTTCATGATTATTGTAAAAATTCATGACATTTTCACAAAATTTGTAGAAAATTTAACAAAAAAATAACTATCAGTCAGATTTATTTATGGGTCATTCCATCACCTGAGCTCCTCAGAATCAGCTGGGTTTTTTCATACAAAAACTTAAGTATATTTAAAGGAGTCATGCAAAATTTTACCTACATATGATGAAAATATTTCAGGGTGCCCTCAAATACAGAAGGGAGGGTCGCAGTATTTTCCTGGCACTTTTGAGCCTTCATAACTAAAGTACAGGAGATGTCTACATGAAATTTACAGGGTTGGAAACCACATTTAATGCTAATTAAATAACTTATCAGCTTGGGAATTGGGGTGCACAGTTGTGTTCCTCCTTTAATATATTAGAGTGTTTTAACTGGTTTGAAGTTTCCTTTTTAGATGGTTTTACCCTTTTTCCCCTCTTGTCAGAGCTACGCGAGGACATCTGTCCCCCACCGACCTACCTAGTGGATGGAGTCAAGGCTTTAATCAGTGCACTGAAGACTTGGTTGAAAAGAGAGGTGAGAAGCTCCACCTGACTACACCACGAATGTCTCCAGTCCACATGGTTCTTGTTACGCAGCAGCAGGAGACATCCCTGTTTGGTCTTATCTTGTGGATGTCTGTCAGCGGCAGACAACAGACTTTCTGTTCATTCCTCTGGTTTGAATGTAATCTGTTTGTGGCTTTGCAGGTGACTGAACCCACCAGCGAGGTACCAGACAATATCAGGCCAAACCATCTCATTAAAGAGCTGACCAAGGAAATCCGCTACCTAGAGGTAAGGACCTTTTTAGACGTTATGCAGGTGGTGTTGTCAGCTGTGAGAAAAGCTGAAGTCTTACACTGGATTTAAATATCCTAAACTGCAGCTTGTTTCAGTGGCCCAGCCAGCAGATGCTATACTTCTTTTTTTTTTTTTTTTTTTTTTTTTTTTTTTTTTTTTTTTTTTTTTTCTTTTTTTTTGGTTTTTTTTTTTTTT